>JALIZH010017217.1:0-30539 GCA_030522465.1 Rhipicephalus appendiculatus | reverse complement strand
GATAAGATTACATGATGTCTTTATGACGTCACAAGTTTGGGCCTTCTATGATATGAGAAACTTTGGTGATTTGTCACGTCACAGGGGTGAAGTCATCGATGACGTCAAGCTATAGAACATGTGGGTAATGTGACTTTGGCACGCCTGACAGCACATGTTCATTTATTTTAAGCGTCGTGTGAATTTTTATCGGTTTTTAAATACTAAGCATTTCTGCGCGAACCAAAGGTACTTTGAGCGTATCTATCTTTCTATCTATCTATCTATCTATCTATCTATATATATATATATATATATATATATATATATATATATATATATATATATATATATATATATATATATATATATATATATATATATATATGCGCGTCTTGTCACGGGGCCTCACCTTCTGTCCTGCAACAGGCGGATATGATGATTTCCAATTGGCTAAGGATTTAGAGAATTTTTCACGTAACATGCGCCTGCGAGAATATTTCCATAACCGTCCGTCAACTAGTGATACTCAGCCAGTTATGTTTAGCAACAAACGTTGGACACCTCCAGTGCAACGTGACAAATACCTAGACATGTATATTGAAGCCGTCCAACACGATGTCCTTAAAGCCAACGAAAAGCAAAAAATCGTTTAAATCTAATATTTCATTTGAGGAAAGGAAAGTTATTGCGTCACTGGCTAAACGCAGTGATATCGTGATAAAGCCAGCCGACAAAGGTGGTGCCGTTGTAATTATGAGCAAAACATTATATAAGCGAAGCCCATAGACAGCTTAACAATCCGGTTTTTTATAAGCACCTAGACTATGATCCCACAGAAGAGTTTAAAGCACAGATCCAGCTTTCACGGACATCGGCGTTTAGTTCGCGTGTCTTCCACCACGTGCCGCATGACTTTTTTATCTTTTTGAATCTCGCGCGAAGTCAAGAGTTGCATCAAGGCAAGAAAGAAAAGGAAAGAAACAAAAAGTTCAGAACACACAGCTTCACGACTTGGCGTGGCCTGCCGCGTTCGTTGCTAACGGCGACAAAGATAAGACCGGCGAGCAGCGATGTTAAAATGGCTAGTCATTCCTCGATCCTATGGCAACGACTCGTTTCACGCATCAGAAAAAGAAAAACGGTGCCCGACTGCACCGGGAATTCGGAAGGGCAGCCAAACGTATTATTTTATTCCGTTCGCATTTTTTTACAGCAAGTATGTTATGCCCGCCGTTTGTCCGGTTCGCGATGTAGAGAGGAAACCATGATCTTGCCGGCGCGGCCACGTCAAGAAAAAATTAAGAACAACTGTGCCTAGTTAAACCAGTGTAACCATAGACAAGCCTTATTAAGCCATGTTGAGCATGGTAAAACCTAATTAACTGGGCATAACTAAGCTAATGAAATCACACCTCAAAAAAGCCCTAATTTAGCCGAGCTGAGATTCTCGTGTGCCTAGTAATGCCGAATTTTGTAAGATGCGCCAAGCTTAGCCTAATACTAATTAAGAGTTAATATAACTAGTGGTAGCTCGACTAATTAGCTAATTAAGCTTACCTTGACATGGGATGGAAGCTAATCGAGACCAAGCTTCAAATTTGCAAGTTAGGCCAATTTACCTAATAAAGGTAAGTAAGGTACTTGGTGCTGTGATTGCCAAGCGATTCCCAATGAAACCCGATCGATGCCTATTCGATACTCGTGAATCGCAATGTGATCGCGTGAACACTTCGTGCATGGACGTGTGAATGAACGTGTGCCTAGTCAATTGCCAAGGCGAGTGCCGACCAGCTCTGCTCTGCCCCAGCCTTACGCGACTCAGCGCAAGCTGCGCAAATTTTTTACCATGTTGAAAGGCTCGGCCGATGGCAGATCATGAAGCAGTTGGCGCACATTTAATGACTTGACAGTCGAATGATAGCATTTCGCAATGTTTAGTTCTAGGTTACTTAGCTTGTAGCGTCTGCTTACTTTTCGTCCCCGTGTTTTCCGAGCTTTTTTCTACTGCTTAGGTTTCTCTGGATGCACAGAAAGCTGCTGTACTTCTTATAATAATTGTTGGGGTTTTGCGTCCAAAGAACACGATATGAATGTGAGAGATGCCATAGTGGAGGACCCCCGATAGTTAGACTACGTGGGGTTCTTTAACGTGTACCTAAATCTGAGCACATGGGCTTCCTGCATATTGCGTCCATCAAAATGCAGCCTCCGCGAACTAACATGGTGCTACCAAACGTGTGGTTCAAACTACAAAGTACGGTTGCGGCGGCGCATTTTCGATGGAGGCGAAAATGCTTGAGGCCCATGTGCTTAGATTTAGGTGCACATTAAAGAACTCCCGGTGGTCGAAATGTTGAGAGCCCTCCACTGCGGCGTCTCTCATCATACGGTCGTTTTGAGACGTTGGACCCCAACAATTATTATGACTATTAAAGTACAAAGTAATCGTTCTAGAAGGTCTTGGCTCGCGGTACACACAAATCGGCGCAATAGCACACATGATGACGCACGTGTGCTAGCGCTACAGATTTTCCGGTCACCGGTTCCAAAAACACTACCTAAACATCATCATTCGAACGCCCTGTGGTATGATTTTTTAATGAACGAAAAATTAATAAGAATAATAATAGTAATATCTGGGGTATTATGTGACAAGACCAGGATATGATGAGGCCCGCGGTATAGGAGAACTCCGGAAATTTTGATCATCTGGCGTTCTTTAAGGTGCTTTGACATCGCACAGTACATGCGGTCGTCTACCATTTCGCCTCCATCGAAATGCGACCACCGCGGCCGGGATCAAACCTGCACCTTTCAGGTCACCAGCCGACCTCCATAGCCGCTATGCCGTCGCGGCGGCATATCTACAGTGTCTCCACAGCCACCATTGTCCCCCCATGAAAAAAAAAAAAAAAAGCATGGAATAAAATTCTAATAAAGAGTCTAAGGCAGGGAGCTACCATCTCTCCAATTCTATTCACCGCGTGTTAACAGGAGGTTTTCAGAGCGTTGGATTGCGGACAGCATGTGATAGCAGTTAAAGGAGAGTAGCTTAGTAACATGCGATTCGCTTGTGATATTGCCATGTTTAGTAACTCGGGAAAACTATTGCAAATCATAATTACTGAATTAGACAGGGAAAGCAGAGCGATGGGTCAGAAAATTAATATGCAGAAAAAATAAAGCAATGTTCAGCAGTCTCCGAAGAGAAGAGTGGTTTGCGATGCCTATCAAAACACTGGAAGTGGTAAAGGAATACGTTTGTTTAGGGAAGGTAGTGACCGCAGATACTAACCATGAGAATGAAGTAACCAAAAGTATAAGTATGTTGTAGTGTGCATTTGGCACGTATTCTGAGATAATGATTGCACATGGTGAAACAAGCTCCGTCCTGTGTCCTTTCTAAGTCTTCGTGCATTTCGCGCTTGTTTCACCATGAACCTTTACCAACATGCCCAACTGGCAGTCATCCTTAATTATTGGCAGTTTATCTCTCAAGAGAAAAGCGAATGGTAATTTACCACTATCTCTCAAGGGAATGCAGCGAGAAGACAAGATAACTGGTGGCAATTTAAAGTAAGAGCCTGCATTCTAACAGAAGGCAAGCGCGCGAACGGGAGGCATAAAGTTAAATTGGCAGGTGAGATTCAGAAGCTGCCGGCGCCAACGTGGGCGCAGCCTGCACATGACCGCGTTGATTGGAGAAACATGGGAGTGGCATATACCGTACAATTAGCGTAGTCATGTTGCATAGTCATGATGATGATCAGACACTTGTGAATCGTAAATGCGAAAGTATCATTTGACGATTCGTACAGTCTCAAATTTATATATATATATATATATATATATATATATATATATATATATATATATATATATATATATATATATATATATATATATATATATATATATATATATATATATATATATACCGGGTATTCAAAGTTTAGCTTTATGCTTTTCTTACAATTCGGCACTGGGAAGAACATGAAAACCACATTTACAGATAACATACATATCCAGGGGGGACACAAAGTGAGAATATAATTATCACTGTCAGGAGCCCAATTAACCCAGATTCAATAATTAACTTTTTAGTGACTGCAGCAAGCAAGCATGTTTATATTAAAAAGTTGAAGGGAGTCGCGTTTATTCACAGTTCCATTTGGAAGAATTTTTCCAGCATGTCTGTGCTCCGAGATATCCCGCTGCAAAGTTTAATTGATTACGCATGCAGGGCGCTGTGGATCAGCGCAATGTTCCTCCCCGATGTGACGAACAGTCATTGCTTGCTATCGCCAGCCAGTAGCAAAAGGGTAACCGTTATCATCTTTGCCTGTGCCTTCGACCCGTTATCAGACTAAACGACGCACGCAACTGCCACGGCCCACCGGGGAGGAGTTTGCGCCACCACTGACTGTCTTGCATGCGTAATCAGGTAAATCACAATTAAACTTTGCAGCGGGACATCTCGGAGCACAGACATGCTAGAAGAATTCTTCCAAGTGGAACTGTGTATAAATGCGACTGCCTCAAACTTTTCAATACAGACATGCTTTCTTGCTGCAATCACTAAAAAGTTAATTATTGAATATGAGTTAATTGGGCACCTGAAAGCGATAATTATTGTCTCATTGCGTGTGCCCCTGGATGTATAAGTTATCTGCAAAGGTGGTTTTCACGTTCTTCCCAGTGCTGAATTTTAATAAAACCATAGAGCTTAACTTTGAACACCCGGTATAATGTATTTTTACAACGCCAAAAGTGTGTCAAGAAGCCAATCAGGTTTCGCCTTAGCGAAGTATATGGGGCAGCGCTAGCAGGTATACAAGGACGAGAAAAGACAGGACATGCGCTGACAAGACACAGACAGCGCATGTCCTGTGTTTTCTCGTCCTTGTATTCGTTCTCGCGCTGCCCCATATACTGCACTATGAAACCTAACCAACTAGCCCACTTTTCCGTTATTCGCCTTAGCGTTTTTAGTGAGTGTAACACGTGCTTAGGTTTTATTTATTTATTTATTTATTTATTTATTTATTTATTTATTTATTTATTTATTTATTTATTTATTTATCTCAAATGCACTCAAGCGCTTGGGCATTCTAGAGGGGAGTACGGTACATGTGTACAACAATAAGAAGAATACCGATGTTTCAGCGAACACTTTCAAAAACATTTAAAGGTTGGCTGTTAGGTATTGTACAATTCTAGCTCGTCAGCTGGTTTACGAGAAGAGGCTGAAATTACTACACAAAAAATTGAAAGGCTTAGTCCACTATCTAACGAAAATTTACTAATTGTGATCTTAACTAATTGAATTATCGCCCACATTTCAATTCCCAATGTTTAGTCGTGGAGTTCTCAAGGCAACCTGGAACGAATTTTTTATGATGCCACTAGTTTCGAGGTATTACCTAATTCGTGAACATTACAGAGAAAGGCATTGCCATTCGAATTATATTCTTAACAAAACATCATTTCATGTATTGAAGCCCAACATTAAGTCTAACACGATGTATTTCTTCGACACTGATCTCCACGCTCCTTAGCCTAAGTGCGCATATCGTGTGCCAGCCACAGTGCGTCACAACATCGCACAAGTGACACGGCTCAACACGGCGTCATACAGAACTGCCGATGGGTCTCACCGATCTATATTGTAAAAAAAAAAAAAAAGACGGCTCAATTGCCTAGTTTTTGCGTAGACTATGACTTGCTGAACAAGATCACACGTAAGGACATCTATCCCTATAGCCACTAATAGACGACGCCGCGACTGCTGGCATGGAGCATAGTTTTTTCTCTCTCTCTCTCTCTCTATTCGTTGGACCTGCGCTCCGGCTGCTTGCAGCCCGATGGCTGAACTTGACCACCGCTAACCAGCCTTCGTTAGATTCGATGGCTTATATGAATTTATTGTGACGCGATTCGGGCTGTGCAACGCGCTTGCAACATTTGAACGCATGATCGGCATCCTTCGCGGCTTCAAGTGGCAGACGAATCTTTACTACCTGGATGGTACTCTGATATTTTCAGACGGCTTTCAACACATCTACAAAAGGACGTAGCTGTCGTCACTAGTATCAGCTCTAATGGCATTGAGGTAAACTTAAAGAAGTGTTGCTTTGGCGTACGAAAGCTGCTTATTCTGGGCCGTCTTCTTCCGAGATGGCGTCCTTCCGGATCCCACGACACTTCGTGCTGCTGCTTCGTTTCCTAAACTGGCAATGAAATACCTTCGCAGCTCTCTATGCCTTTGATTTTATTTTACACGTTTCATTCGCCGCTTCCCCGCAATTATAGCGCATTTCACAGACCTCCGCTGCCGCTGCGACCTTTGAGCGAAGTCACATGTGGCGATGCATCCAGAAAACTCCGATGAATTCTTACTTCGCCTCCAATCTTGCGACATTTTAATTTGCTCGCCCCATATGAGAGAGAGAGAGAAGTTTATTATGAAAGAAAAGCTGAGATCACCCAAAATGAAATTCACAAGGACACTAGCGGCGTTGTGTTCGGCGCTGTGCTTGCCCAGCGTAAACGCGGATTTGACGAGTTAGTTGTTGCTTACAGGGTTGCCGTTGCTGGCTACTTTGCGCCAAATTGGCTACTTTTGGACCCCGTTGGCGACGAAAATTTCCAGTTGGCGCCATGGCTCTTTTTTTAAACTTGTGGTTTTACTTATTCAAAATAGTTTTATTTATTCATCAATAGTAAAGACTTGATAATAGCGCTTCTGTTCTGTTTGGCGAGAAATTCGGCGATAGGATCAAATGTCATGGCTGCTTTGGCTACTTTTGGCGTGAGTTCTGGCGCCTTTTCGTGTCACACCCAACGGCAACCCTGGTTGTTTATGCCAGCCATGCACTTACCAAAGCACGCACAAGCATACATAAAGTACGGTTGAACCCCGTAACCCCCCCCCCCCCCCTGTATCCGCCGATCAATACACATTCTAGCGGCGGTCTTCTTGTCCATCTACGACGCGTTCCCGCTGTAGCCGTCACCGACATGCCTGTGCAGTGGCGCAAAAACCCCTGCGTTGCTTCCCCTATGGTCTTGTTGCGTGAAGCAACGTCACCTACCATCCCTAGAGAAATAAGTCATCAAACACACCATTTCATTCGTCGTGACAGTTGATCGACCATCACAACTACCTCTATGATGGACGCAAATCGCTCTTATTCCGCGCCATCTACGTTAAGACATATGCGCCACCTTAAACGCTGACTCACAGTGTGCACATGCCGAAGGGTTGAAGATTTGCACTTTCCTCCAGCTCTGCTACTATCAACGCAGAATGTACCGCTTCTTACACCGCTACATTTGTTGCGCGCGCAGCGCCACACGAATCCCCCTTGCCATTTCCCTGCTCCGTAACAACCACTGACTTGCCCTCTCCGTCCCTTGGACTTCGCCGGTGTTGATTTGTATGGACTTCTTTCCATCACTCCTGCTGCCAACCGACAGATAATTGTTGCCATCGATTACACGCTAAGCAGATACTTCACTATTGCCATCTGCATCGGCTAGCAATGTTGCCTCTCATTTCACACCACGTCATTCTACAGCACGGCGCACTACGTGAGCCGCGCATCGTCCGAAGGACGTGTATTTCGGTCGTCGTCAAGAAATTCTAGAGGAATGCAAGGTCTTTCACCACACGACCACATCTTACAATTATAAAACGAATGGTTTAACAGAAATATTTAATCGAACATCAGGTGATGTGCTGACAATGTACGTCACTTCCGGTTACTAAGACTGGAACCGTGTCATTCTCTTCGTGACGTACGCCCAAAACACTGCTACGCAGACCACGAAAGTACTCTCTCCTGTCTTCTACCTATAAGGACTCGAGCCCTCCTGCACGTTATGCGCAATACCTCCTTGCCACGCTTATGTGAGTGAGTCGACGGCAGTTCCCAAGCTGCTAAGCGCTGAAGAGGGTCGCCAGAGAGCCCGATGTCACTCCACTTATGGCAAGCAGCGCCAAATACACCATCGAGATGTCTCGAAGCCTTTTAGCGTCGTATTCCCGGGACTGACTTGTGTGGATAAACGGCCAAGGTTATCATCAACTTGTGTGGCTCTGGATTCCTTGAACTATAGCCCCGGTCGGTCAACGAAACTTCTTTCGAAGTACCGCGGCCCGTCCCGTATGGTCTAACAAGCCGCGTACTTGATGTCCGGCGTCAAGCCACTTGAGCTTTCTTCTAATCTAGTAATCAACAATGTCGAGGCATGAGATTGCGCAATGGACCTGCTAAAGCCTTACTATCTCAGTGCCGTGGTATACTGCCTGTAATTCGCCAGGATGGCTCTGTTTCGGAAGGGAAGTAAACAGAGAGTTTTAGAACACCGCACGCAAAGCTTGCCGGCATTGCGGGCGTAGCGTTAGCGTTCGTCACTTAACGGGAACCCGCAAGAGGCTAGCGTACGACGCATGCGCAACGCAAACGCAAAGCTTCGCGTACGCTGTTCTAAAACTCTCTAAAAGCGGCACTGCTTGCAGAAGCAGAGAACGCTGCTTATGTAGAAAGAAAAGAAGACGATTCGGCAACGCGAGCTTTGCGCTGGTTCTGCCATTGCTGCTCAGTCTCCAATAGTATAGTGCTTATTTAAAACGCTTCATTACACTATCAATAGCTTCTATCATGCTTTCCTTGGATTCAATATGTGTTGCCTTATTGAGGCTGTGGTTAACTGAAATAGGCCCTTGGTTCCCCTTCCTTTGTTGTTTAGATAATGGGTTGCGTAATAAGAAATACTAAAACATGAGAACTTTACTTGCTCCATATCTAGAAGCGAAACCGGCTGTGTAGCAAAGATTCTGCTTGCAACACTTTAGCGAAAAAACAAGAAACTAAATCTTCAGCAATGACGCACTAGTAATATTAATTGCTGGAACTTTACACGCCAAAACTACGATATGTTTATGAGCCGCGCCGTAGATGAGGTCTGGACTGGAAAAATGATGTCCTACAGCACGCGCTTAGCGCTTAGCGGGCGTCCCCCCCTTCCCTGTCGCGACAGAAGAGTGTGCCGGAAATTTCGACCACCTGGGGTTCTTTAACGTGAATTTACATCTACGTACAGCATCAAAATCCAAGTACTAGTGGATTTTCGCCTCGTTCGAAAATGCTAGAGCCGCGGCCACAATCAAACCGGTGCCCTTCGGGCCGGCAGCCGAGCACCGTAACCACTGACAGCAATTCTGTAAAAAAAAAAAAAAAGAAAAAAAAGAAAAAAAAAACGAAAAATATTACTGCGATTCGAACCCGTGCCGCATTCAACGCGCGTGAATCGCTAGAACAGGCGCTCAACCATCTAGGCCACAACACACACCGGTCGCGAGGCGGTAAAATGGGTCTTATCAGGATACAATGGTCGAAGACGCGAGTCGAAGACGCGACTGTGTTGTAGAAAACTTCATTTTGGAACGTGTTTTTCTTCCCACAGAAACATGATTGCGGCCTCAAATGAAAGCTTCGTCTCCGTACTACTCAGATCTCCGGGAAATTTGCAGGATTCCGTCTAGTTTTTTCAGACGGCCCGTTTTTGTCCCGAAAAACGAGGCGTGATTTCGGCCGCTTCCATAGGACCCCATTGTTTAAACTTTAGTCGTCGTGGGAACAGAATGTGAAGTCCCGATGTTAACGATGCTGCATTTGTTAAGTGCGGTACAGCTCCTAGAAGGTGCCCCTTTAAGAAGTTTTGGAAATTGAGCCTCTACGATTTTTTTATCGTCGAAAAATGACTCTGTCCCATTGAAAACGGGGAGAGCTTCCAGCAGTGGCCGCTAGGAGCGCTGATCATTCAATGTCCCCGAAAGCTGGATCTGGTTGTACAAGATACTATCAATGATCTCGTAAAATCAAATCAATTAGGCGACAAGGCAGTACGTTCTCTCGTCCCGCTCAGTCCCGTCCCTGGCAGGTTCTCTTTGCCGCCCAAAATACATAAAGAAAACTGTCCTGGTCGCCCCATTGTTTCGGGCATTGTCACCGTTACGAAGCAACTTTCCCGCTACTTTGATGTAATAATCAGTAGTCTTCCATGTAAATTCTCCTCCTATCTCAAGGACACAAACCATTTTTTGTTGGACATTGATGACCTCGTTATACCAGATAATTCCCTGCTCGTGACTTTAGACGTGGTTTCACTGTATACCAATATACCCCATAGCGATGGCATCCAGGCAGTAGTTCATGCGTACGAAGGATCGTCTGATGAAAAACCCATTGGAAGTGATACATTAGCTACCTTATTGAAATTAATCTTACAGCTTAATAATTTTGAATATCGCGGCTCTAATTATCTTCAAGTAAGTGGAACATCAATGGGCACTCGCATTGGACCTAATTACGCTAGTCTTTTCATGTCGGTTCTGGAAAATGACTTCATTAGAAATCGAGCGTTAAAGCCACTTTATTATAAGCGATTTATAGATGACATTTTTCTCATCTGGCCCCATGGTGAAAATGAACTTTTATCCTTCATAACTGATTTCAACACCGTTCACCAATCTATTTCGTTTTCGCATGAATACTCTCGTTCTACCATTAATTTTCTGGACGTCACAGTTGCCATATCTCAAAACAAACTAACCACCAAGCTTTACAGGAAACCTACAGACAGGCACCGTTATCTTCACTTTAAAAGTTCGCATGTAAAACATTGGAAAACGAGTACACCGTATAGTCAGGCGCTCCGCTTTGAGAGAATTTGCTCAGAGCAGTCAGACTTTCGTGAAAACTGTCAACAACTCCGCGAAGCTTTAATCCAACAGGAATACCCACCCCCGCATTGTTGAGGATGCCGTTAAAAGAGCCTATGCACTTAATCGCAAGGATTTGTTCCGCGCTAAGAAGCAACCGTCAGTTCAGGCACAAAGTAACCTGGTCCTAACACACTCAGCATCGGTGCCAAACGTTTCTTCAATTCTTAAAAAAACATTTCAACATACTAGCGCAGAGTGCTAATATTAAATTAATCTTTCCAGTGCCACCTAGGGTAGTCTTCAGACGGTCTTGTAATCTGCATGACATCCTAGCTTCATCTAAGACAAGCGTTCCCGATAATGTCGGTTGTCGACCTTGCAAGAAGCCGCGATGCAAGGTCTGCGCGCATATGAAAACGTCAGATATTGCTAAAAGCACTGCTTCCGAATTCTTCTATAAGATTAAAGGTAATTTCACGTGTGACACCTACAACTGTATCTATTTGCTCGAGTGTTCCGTCTGCAATTTACAGTACATTGAACAAACCGAAACGCCCTACAGATACCGATTTAACAACCATAAGTGTCATGCTGCCACTATTCCGAACCTTCCGCTATTAAAACACGTGCGCATTCCGGGCCACTCATTTGATAATATTGCAGCTACAATCCTTCAATCTGGTTTCCGTTCCCACCACGAAAGAGAGCTTCGAGAATCGTATTTAATCTATAAATTTAAGGCCGTCACTTGTGGTATGAATGAAAGTGCTGGCAACTTTCCTTTCTTGACTTCCCCCGTTATTATTACCGCTACATTTTTACGCAGATAGATTAGTTCCCTATTTCATTTCATTTTCTCTCGGATCATGACGAGATGTTGCGTACGCGCTTATGTTGATCAATAATCTGCGCTCAGTTGAACCTATCACGTATTTTCGTTTTGGTGACGCATATGTACTGTCGCTTTATTTTTGCACTCCGTTTTCGCCCGCAAATACGCCTGCGTACATTCCCGTTTTCTTGTCCTATCACGCGTACTGTTCACCACGTGCTTTTAACAATCGCTTGTCAGCCAATAATAGTGCTACGCTAAGTCATTCATATTGAAAACTTTTCAGCGCGAACGGGACGGAGCACAAAGGAGAGGACACTACACAACACAAGCGCTGTCTAACAACTGAAGTTTTATTGAAAGAAAAACAACCACCTTGGAAACCAACAACGCATGCGCGAAAGTTAACTGTTATGAAAGAACTCATTGAGCTTACTTAGCTCACAATCTAAAAGGCAAACGGACGGCTCATATATGCAATCATCTCCCGCATCTTTTATGAAGTACGCTTCCGCGAGTTCCCGTGCACTTCTATCTCTATGTTTGCGCAGGATGACAGTGTTGTCAAAGAACGGTTTGCAGCCACACGCCCTACAATGCGTCGAAAGGTGTGACGTCGGCGTTCCCTTCAAGGTGCTATTGTGCTGGCGGAGTCTTTATTAATGCATTTCCCGGACTGGCCTATATATACCCTGCCGCAGGAGAGGGGTATCCTATAGACCACACCGACAGAGCAGGAAACGGGGGGTTTGCGATGTTTCATCGTGCAACCTGCACGCGAAGTTCCTCTAGCCTTGTTCTCAATCGCAGCACAAGCTTTTCCAACATTTTGGTTTGAAGAGAACATCGACGTCGAAACTTTTTGCTATCTTCTTAAAACGATGGGACAGCCGGTGCACGTAAGGCATGACGGCATATCTCCTGGGCTTATCGCCTGGGTCATCGGTTACGACTTGGCGGGATTTGCACTTCTTGATTAACCTTTCCGAGGCTGACACTAGAACATGCGCGGGGAACCCCGCGTTATGTAGCCGGTCAACTTGTTGCCGAAAGCTATCCTGACATTGGCGTGTGCAGGACTTTTTTCAGGGATGAATGCAACGAATTCATTGCGATTGCATTCTTAATAATCTTAGAATGACCTGAAGTGTAAGAAAGCAGAGATTTCTTGGAACGCGGTGAGTAACACCAACGAACATGGTCACTTTGCAAAAACAAGCGGAGGTCCAGAAACTGCAAACACTTGTTACTCGGTAATTCGCAGGTGAAATTCAGTCCAAACGCCTTTTCCTTAAATAACTTCATAAGGTTAACATGTTGGAAAGGGGCACACCCTTTCCGGAAAAGAATAAGGTAGTGATCGACGTAGCGAAAGATTTTCACTACCAGATCACGCGCTTCACAGTCTACAAGCCGCTCAACAGTACTTAAAAAAATATCGCTCAAGACAGGTGCCACCCTAGAGCCGATACATACACCAGACTTTTGTATGAACAGCTTCCCTTCCCACGTTACAAAGGTGGACTTTAAATAAAAACTCAATAGCTCCAGAAACGCCTCAACAGAAACTAGGCTACTATTGACAAAGGCCAGTTCATCGTTATCCCCGGTGATGCAAGATTTCACAGATTTCATCAACTGGTCGTGCGGGAGAGAATAAAACAAATCTTCCGCATCGAGACTGAACGCTTCGCAATGACCAGGGTTACTGTTCGCTAGAAACTCCACAACAGTACAGGAATTAGACACTCGAGAAGGGTCCACGACAAGTAGGGTAGAAAGGTGCTTCAGCAGGTAGCCGGATACTTCGTGTTGCCAAGTGTAACGTTCGGAAACAATGCAGCGAAACGGGACAGCGAAACAGGCTTGTGTGTTTTTGCGGCAAAGAAAACCTGAAGAGTGTCCAGGCGTGCCTTTTCAACCGCTGAGGCGATGCGCTCAAGGCCAAACTCTTTCAGAAGGGAGACGGCTTGCTTTTTTACGCGGTTAGACTTTAAAGTTGAAGGCTTGAAATTTTTCGAGACAGCGCTCAAGGCTTTCTCCGAAAACGCCTTCTGATGAAGTACCACGAAGTGACTTCCTTGTCTGACAGCAACAGTCTCAAATGATTATCAACAAAAAAAGTTCACAAGGGGTCCCAGTCCCCCTGAAGGTGTGGGCCTACCTCTTGGTTGAGATGTGGCTGAGACAAGGGTCCTTATGCATGTAGTTCGCTCCCCTTCAGGGACCTGTTGCGAGATTGAGCGGGAAAGGGCCAAGGTGTCGAGCGTGCACCGGCTGTCCCATCGTTTTAAGAAGATAGCAAAAAGTTTCGACGTCGATGTTCTCTTCTCTTCAAACCAAAATGTTGGAAAAGCTTGTGCTGCGATTGAGAACAAGGCTAGAGGAACTTCACGTGCAGGTTGCACGATGAAACATCGCAAACCCCCCGTTTCCTGCTCTGTCGGTGTGGTCTATAGGATACCCCTCTCCTGCGGCAGGGTATATATAGGCCAGTCTGGGAAATGCATTAATGAAAGACTCCGCCAGCACAATAGCACCTTGAAGGGAACGCCGACGTCACACCTTTCGACGCATTGTAGGGCGTGTGGCTGCAAACCGTTCTTTGACAACACTGTCATCCTGCGCAAACATAGAGATAGAAGGGCACGGGAACTCGCGGAAGCGTACTTCATAAAAGATGCGGGAGATGATTGCATATATGAGCCGTCCGTTTGCCTTTTAGATTGTGAGCTAAGTAAGCTCAATGAGTTCTTTCATAACAGTTAACTTTCGCGCATGCGTTGTTGGTTTCCAAGGTAGTTGTTTTTCTTTCAATAAAACTTCAGTTGTTAGACAGCGCTTGTGTTGTGTAGTGTCCTCTCCTTTGTGCTCCGTCCCGTTCGCGCTGAAAAGTTTTCAATATGAATCAGTTCCAACTCGCCCACCT
Organism: Rhipicephalus appendiculatus; assembly: GCA_030522465.1. Lineage (NCBI taxonomy): Eukaryota > Metazoa > Arthropoda > Arachnida > Ixodida > Ixodidae > Rhipicephalus > Rhipicephalus appendiculatus. The sequence continues at coordinate 16,064 of JALIZH010017217.1, read as the reverse complement.
ATCTACTTTACTGCTAAGTCATTGTTCGTCTTATATTGCGTTGATGTCGCATGTGTGCATCACTCCGACGAAGGCCGGTCCCGCGGCCGAAACGTCAGTCCTTCCGAGAACATTTTTTTTGCTACGTGCTTGATATATTTTTTTGAACTGTTACTTCCGGGTCCTGTGTTATCCCATCATTTATATATATATATATATATATATTGTGAGCACTATTCATACCCGTCATCTTCTCACCTGTAAATACACATCATCGCCACTTGAGTCTGAGCAGGGGGGGCTCTGGCTCGAGTGAGAATAAAGAAGAGTGTTGAGGCCTGAACGTTGTCTCACAAGTGGTGGATTGTGCTGTCCGGTCCCTCAGTCCTCTGGCTCTACCGGTGCCTCTACGCCTTCTACTGCAATACACCCCTGGAGCTCCGTTCGGGTCGCCGTTTGCCACAACACACCTCGGCAATGTCGCAAGACGAGGGCTTTCCCGCTGGAGCGTCGACGACGCCTGCCCCGACGGGAGTCCCTTCCTGTCTGGTCACCACGCAACAGAAGGATCCACCGGTGTTCGCTGGCCTTCGTGGGGACGACGTCGAAGACTGGTTGGAGGAGTACGACCGCGTCAGTGCCCTCAACCACTGGGATGACTCTGCGAAGCTCGCTCGCGTCGCCTTCTACCTGACAGGTGTGGCAAAAACTTGGTTTTTCAATCACCAGCTAGACTTCCTGGATTGGACCTCATTCAAACACCAGCTACGGCAAATTTTTGCGAACCCTTCCATCCGTTTGGACATCGCGAAGAAGAAGTTAGCGGGGCGTGTCCAGCAAAATGGCGAGTCATACACGTCTTACATTGAAGATGTCCTCGCCCTTTGTCGCCGAGTGAACAGTTCAATGACGGAGACTGACAGGGTGCGCCACCTACTCAAAGGCATTGGTGCTGCGGCATTCAACGCACTCGTGGTGCAGAACCCCACTACTGTCTCACAAATTGTCGCCACGTGTCAGCGCCTTGATGAGCTCCATCTGCTCCGTTTGCAGCCTGACACATGTCATTTGAGCGCACCCTCTGACAGTGAGCTACGTGAATTGATTCGGGCCATCATACGAGAGGAACTCCAGGCACAAGCTGCGTCTCGCCCTCTTGAGCTCCGCACGTCATCTCCTGGCAGCAGCCTCCGCAACATCGTCAGGGAAGAACTCGTTGCCTTGAGGTGTGCGGAAGTTCCCAGGCATGACCCTGTGCCGACACCAACTTACGCCCAGGTTGCGGCGCTAGCACCTCCTGATCATACACCATCCCAACCGTCACCCATGCACGGCTCAATGAATGTTCTCTCCCCACGACCGTCGCTTCCGCCTCCCAACACCTGGCGGCCACCCCGACCTGTATGCTATTATTGTGGAATCCGTGGCCATATTTCCCGGTTTTGCCGACGCCGTCAACAGGACGAAAGACGGGGTTACGAGTACTATGAGAGAAACGAGCGTCCTGGTCCGATACCACAAAACGGTCGCCTCTACGAACGTTACGAACGCCGTTCGCCATCTCCTCAGAGCCTCGAAGAGGCCGGTCCTCCCCGCTTCTCGCGTCGCCGCTCTCCGTCCCCAATGCGCCGCTCCTCTTCGCCCCTTCGACCAGCGACTTCGTCCCCGGGCCACAGCCCGGAAAACTAAGTAGTGCAGCTTTGGGAGGGAAAGCTGCATCTGTCGGGCTAAGTCAAACTCCTCCGCAGCGGCCCTCAAATGTACTGTTAGTATGTATTGAAAGTGTATGGACTGAAGCATTGGTAGATACGGGTGCAGCGCTTTCCGTCATCAGTACTGAACTGTGTTCTCGTTTGCGCAAAGTGAGAACGCCCTATACTGGACCTCCTCTTCGGTGTGCCAATGCAGTTCTTGTTCGGCCCGTTGGTGTGTGCACAGCGAGAGTTTTTATCGATGGCATACTTCATCACATTCCGTTTCTCGTCCTGTCGTCGTGTACCCACGCACTTATTTTAGGATGGGACTTTCTTTCTTCAGCATCGGCCGTGATATCTTGCCATCAGCGAGTCGTTCATATGACTAATACGCAATTTTCATCTGATGACGATGCTCGCCAACTGCATTTCGTCACGGCCAATGATTGTGCTATTCCACCTGGCAACGAGAATGTACTGACGTTGACGTCCGATACCATCATTAATGGTGATGTGTTTCTCGCTCCATGCGATCGCTGGATATCTGGTGGAATTGTTATTGCGCCTAGCTTGGTCAGGTTTCATGACAGCAGAGCGTTGGTCACTGCACGTAATCCTACATCTTCACCACTTGTTCTGCCCCAAGGTACCCGGTTGGCCTGCTTTGCTGACACCGAACCTCTTGCCCTTATGCCCCTTCATACCGGTGCACCACTGTCGCCTACTGCTAACGACGACCATGCGACGACCACAGCTTTGACTGCCACGATCAATCCGGATCTCTCTGCGACGCAAACGAAAGATCTCTTGGCACTACTTCGAAAGCACAGGGCATCTTTTGACGTCCACTCCAAGCTTCTCGGGCGCACGTCCGTCGCAGTGCACCGCATCGAAACTGAGGGCAATTCCATCGTACGCCGCCGACCATACCGTGTGTCTTCCGCGGAGCGCAAAATCATCGAGGACAACGTCACTGACATGCTGAAACGCGACATCATTCGGCCATCGTCAAGTTCTTGGTCGTCGCCTGTGGTGCTGGTCCGGAAGAAGGACGGCTCGGTACGATTTTGCGTCGATTATCGAGCACTAAATAAGATAACGCGCAAAGATGTATATCCGATGCCACGAATTGACGATGCCCTTGACTCCCTCCAGGGCGCTGAATATTTCTCAAGCCTCGATCTCCGCTCAGGGTATTGGCAAATACCTATGCACGAAAGGGACAAGGACAAGACGGCCTTTGCAACACCCGATGGCCTCTATGAGTTCAATGTCATGCCCTTCGGTTTATGCAACGCTCCGGCAACGTTTGAGCGTATGATCGACACCATTCTTCGTGGCCTTAAATGGAAAACCTGTTTATGTTATCTGGATGACATCGTCATTTTTTCTTCCACCTTCCGTCAGCATCTTGAGCGGCTAGACGAAGTTCTGACGTGCATTTCTAACGCTGGGCTACAACTCAATACAAAAAAATGTCATTTCGCCCGAAAGAACATCATAGTGTTGGGCCACCTAGTCAGTAAAGAGGGCGTTCGACCAGATCCTGAGAAGGTCACTGCTGTGACACGCTTCCCTCGTCCCGAAAATCACAAGCAATTACGAAGTTTTCTGGGCCTTGCGTCTTATTTTCGCCGCTTCATTCGCGACTTCGCCTCCATCGCGTCGCCACTACACAAGCTGCTGACATCGGGAACAGCCTTCGCTTGGACGAACGATTGCGACATCGCTTTTGACACCCTCAAGGCGGCGCTGACATCTGACCCCGTGCTCTGTCACTTCGACGAGCATGCCCCTACCTGTCTGCACACCGACGCTAGCGGCCATGGTATCGGTGCCGTCCTCGTACAGCGTGATACAACTGGTCGAGAAAGAGTCGTCGCCTACGCCAGCCGCGCACTCACGAACCCCGAACGAAACTACTCGATTACAGAACAAGAATGCCTGGCTGTAATTTGGGCCGTACAGAAATTCCGCCCATATCTTTACGGACGCCATTTTACCGTAATAACGGACCACCACGCGTTGTGCTGGCTGTCGTCGCTGAAGAATTTGTCCGGACGCCTTGGCCGCTGGGTGCTCCGACTCCAAGAATACACATTTGACGTTGTGTACAAATCAGGAAAGAAACACCAAGATGCCGACGCCCTCTCCCGTTGCCCTCTCCCACTACCATCTACTACGAGCAAGCCTCTTCATTGCTCGTCCCATGACGACGAGGCTACGTCTCCACTCACGTTATCGGAAATGGCGGTTGCTGGCCCAGCGTCATCCAATCGCTACACTCAGCTGGCCTCCTGTCAAAAGCAAGACCCATACTGCTGTCGCATGGTTCAACGCCTCTGCGGAAAATCTACACCACCTAATTCCAGATTGCGCCGACAACTCAGGCAATTCAAAATGGAAAACAACGTGCTGCATCGATACATTTACAGTGATGATGGATACCGGTGGGTTCCCGTTCTTCCATGTTCGCTTCGTGAGCAGGTCCTTGAGGCCTTTCACGACGACCCATCTGCCGGCCACTTGGGATTTCAAAAAACGTACAGCCGCATTAGGAGTCGCTTCTTCTGGCCTGGTCTCTCCACCTCTGTTGCAAAGTACGTCTCTTCTTGCGCACTATGCCAACGGCGCAAGCGACCGACTTCACCTCCTGCTGGCTTATTACAGCCAATACCATGTCCCGAGGAACCTTTTGCCGTTGTTGGAATCGACCTTGTCGGACCTCTTCCCGTAACATCTGCAGGATATCGATGGATCGCGACAGCGGTTGACCACCTCACGCGTTACGCAGAGACCGCTCCTCTACGCTCCAGTTCAGCCTCTGACGTGGCAACCTTCTTTTTCGAAGCCATTGTCTTGCGTCACGGTGCGCCCCGCGTCCTCTTAAGCGACCGCGGCAAGGCTTTCCTATCCACAGTAATTGAAGAAATGCTTAAAAATTGCGGCACAGTTCACAAGACCACATCGGCATACCATCCTCAGACCAACGGCATCACAGAGCGATTCCATCGCACACTAATTGAAATGATATCCATGTATATTGGGCCAGCTCACGACAACTGGGACAAAATTTTACCATTTGTGACGTTCGCTCATAACACCGCCGTCCAGCGCACTACTGGGTACTCACCCTTCTACCTTGTCTACGGCCGTTCGGCGACATTCACGATCGACGCTTCCTTCTTGCGCACTCCGACCGACAATTCTACGACTACACCCGAAGAGTCAGCCTCGAGACTTGAAAAATGTCGGCAACTTGCTCGGCTTAGTACCCAAGCCAGTCAACACGATCGCAAGCAGCGGTACGACATTTCTCATCGTGACGTCTCCTTCCGTCCTGGCGACGAAGTGCTCCTTTGGACGCCTACTCGTGTTCCCGGATTGTGTGAAAAGTTCCAGTCGCGATTCCTTGGACCCTACGTAATTAATGAACAAACATCTCCTGTTAATTATCGTATCACTCCCGTTGACGTTTCTCCCGACCGTCGCTACCGTGGTTCGGAGGTAGTCCACGTGTCGCGTCTAAAGCCCTTCGTTCGACGTCTCAGCCCAGTCTAAGTCGCGGCCAGGCTGGCCGCTTCGTCGCGCGGGGAAATTAGTGTGAGCACTATTCATACCCGTCATCTTCTCACCTGTAAATACACATCATCGCCACTTGAGTCTGAGCAGGGGGGCTCTGGCTCGAGTGAGAATAAAGAAGAGTGTTGAGGCCTGAACGTTGTCTCACAATATATATATATATATATATATATATATATATCCGTCTACGCCTGCGAGCTCCCGTGGTCGCTTCGTATATATCGAAATCGGCCTAGGTGGACGTGAGATCATAACGAAAACACGATTCGCACGTCATGACATGAATAACGTGACTTCCCTGCCGCACACGTCAGGAAACCATTTCCACCAGTTACCTCTGGCGCATACTCGCATACCGCTGCTCGCGCTACGTGGCTATGCGCCGCAATTGAATGAAAGTATGTATAAACCCAGACTTCGCAAACCTCAATGCGATAGCGTCAAGGGGCCCCCCTTTGCGTAAAATTCGGTGCCGCGCAGGCCTTGATGGCGTAGTTACTGCGTGAAAAGTACCGTTGCAAAAAAAGGCAGATCCCAAGTACCATGGGAATCGATGTTATGCGAAGCGTGCGGAGGAAAAGTGACTGGGTTGTAATTTTTATTCAGGAAAACGTTACGAAATGACGCTAAATATATGTAAAAATGTTGTAGGCACAGACATATGTTGAACAGTCTCATGTGTTTCATGTAACCAGCTGTTTACAGCTGCGTAACGACGCCAACAGAAACATGGGTATTACCAACACCAGAAGCGGTAAGCTGATAGCCCTTGTGCTTCGAGGATGGTAGTCCTGGATAGTGCCTCGTGGGCAAAGCACAGTGGATGGCGCTTAAGTATACAACTGGCGTTAACCCGACATGACGCCTGCCTCATAGGAGTATATATGTAATGTTTATAAAATAAGATAGCCAGCACTGCAACCACAATTGATGTTTCACCAACATTACGCCTACATAGGGTCTTTTTCCAAAGCAGTTCCGAGACCAGGCGCGGCTTTGTGGTAGAATACTTGATTGCCACGCAGATTTCTTGGGTTCGATTCCTGCTAGGACCCTGATATTTATTATTTGCATTCGTTGGGTCAATGCTGCCAACACCAGTTTTTCTGAAAACTCTCTCATTTAAATTACTAATGTTTGTCTTCACCGTTCCTGGGTAAATATAAATTGTCAAACACCTGTGGCGCATACCCGCATACCACGGCCCGTGGCATACGAGTATGTCCCACAGGTGTCTGTAGGAAGGGGTTTGACGACGTACGCGACAGGATTTTCACGTAATTCATGTAATGACTAGCCAGACATATTCGTCAATACCTCTTACCCTCCCATAAAAATTTTGGTCTACCCCAAATTAAAGAGGTGATCACGAGAGCACCCAGACGTAGGCGGCTAGATAGATAGATAGATAGATACGTAGATAGAAAAAGCCGGCGGATCCCACGCACTGTGGGAATCGATGTAATGCGAAGCAGCCAGGAAGGAGCAAATCATGCTTTACATAATTTGCATGTCATGTTTTACATGTTACGACGTGTCATTTGTGTTCGTCATACAGTCACGTAGCGATATACCACAATTGCTGTATATCAAGCTAACGAAACGGCCGCGAGCACGCCATGAGCGTGGCATGCAAGTCATGACGCACATGACAAGTCATGATTTCCATATTACCACTTGTCATTTATGTTCGTCATACAGTCATGTCACTCAATACCAAATTTGGTGTATCTCAAGCTAACGAAACGGCCGCGAGCGTGCCATGAACGTGGCATGCAAGTCATGTCGCACATGAGAAGTCATGATTTCCATATTACCACTTGTCATTTATGTTCGTCATACAGTCATGTCACTCAATAGCAAATTTGGTGTATATCAAGCTAACGAAACGGCCGCGAGCGCGCTATGCGCATAGAATGCAAGTCATGACGCTCATGAAGTCATGATTTTCATATTACCTCTTGTCATTTATGTTCGTCATACAGTAATGTCACTCAATACCAAATTTGGTGTATATTAAGCTAACCAAACGGCCGCGAGCGCGCCATGAGCGTGGAATGCAAGTCATGTCGCACATGACAAGTCATGATTTCCATATTGCGACTTGTCATTTATGTTCGTCATACAGTGATGTCACTGAATACCAAATTTGGTGTATATCAAGCTAACGAAACGGCAACGAGCGCGCTCTGAGCGTGGAATGCAAGTCATGTCGCTCATGAAGTCATGATTTTCATATTACCACTTGTCATTTATGTTCGTCATACAGTAATGTCACTCAATCCCAAATTTGGTGTATATCAAGCTAACGAAACGGCCGCGAGCGCGCCATGAACGTGACATGTAAATCATTATTTTCATGACAAGTTAGTCATGATTTTTATGATATGACCAGCTATTTATGTTCGTCATACAGTCAGGTTATGTCATAAAAAATTTGGTATAAATACCATTAACGATACGGCCAGGAGCCCAAAGTCGTAGGCGGCTAGATAGATAGATAGATAGATAGATAGATAGATAGATAGATAGATAGATAGATAGATAGATAGATAGATAGATAGATAGATAGATAGATAGATAGATAGATAGATAGATAGATAGATAGATAGATAGATAGATAGATAGATAGATACGCTCAAACTCGCCGAAGTTCGCTAAGAAATGCTTCGGATTTAAAAGCAAAAGTGCTTACAGTACGCAAACAAATGCTTCGCATTTAAAAAAAATCACAGTTTCGCCACTAGGGCGAAGCAAGGAATGCGATAGCAAGAAATTAGAATGTCACACGGAGAACGACAAGCAGCTCGATACGTGCAGCACGCCGCTGCAGCCATAGGCGGAGAGTACGGGGGGGCTGGGGAGCTCGGGCCCTCTCCGGGCTGCTTCATAGGGGGCAGGGCGCAATGTACTAGAAAACAACAGAATTAGAGACGTGAGTTGGGCTAGTTGGTGCGTATTAACTGCAGACATAACTAATTAGCGCAAAAAACAACGGACAAGGTAGAGTCGACAGACAGGACGGAGCGCATAACTTCAACTGAGCATTTATTCGCAGAAAAACGTGAAAATCATGAAATCGCAAGCTGCGCAGGAGGTTGCGCATACGCAAAATGTCACTCAAACACGCCCCCTCAAAACGTCACCAATCTTAACTCTTCCCTGGCTTACGCAACCCACACGTGACACACCTAGCCAAACGGTTCCGTGCGCAGATTTTTTTCCAATTTTAGGCATTCTTTATTACTGAGAGCCAGCGACGGTGTACTCACACACCGATCACCCGGCTTTTCTTATGCAAAAAGCCTCGAAAATTTCTCTGTCAGCTTGCCCCCTCAACCGCCTGAGCACACGGGTGCCAGTCAAACTGCGCTGTACACATACATCTTCAGCAATGGTCAGCGAGATGTCCTGCAGCGGCGACAGCACTGACAGCTGCACGGTGTTCCCTCAGACGGTCGTTTAAGCAACGACCCGTCTGACCAATGTAGAACTTACTGCATGCCAGTGGAATCGCGTAAACCACTGCAACGGAGCGTTCCACGAACTGCGTGGCATGCTTTTTCACACAGGCGCGAACGCCCTCTGCGGCATTCACCATGCGGCACACCCTGGAGAGCTTTTTCGGCGCAGTAAAAACTACTGAAACGCCGCACTTCAGTGCTGCCTTTTTGAGACGGTGCGACACTTTGTGCATGTACGGCACCGGTACAGGACGTATCCAGCTGCACTGCTCACTGAGCCCAGTGTTTGGTCGAGCATGCTTCACCTCGGAAATGATGCTTTCCGCTACAGACACTATGGTACCGTCAGGGGGACCCAGCGCTTCGCAGTCTATTGACCTGGTGCATAACACTCCATGACACCTGTTGCTCACAGGATTTCTGCAGGGCGGCTCGAAGACAATTCACTGCTATTCCCCTTTTTGACTGTCTTCGAGTGGGCCGAATTATAGTTGAGGATGGGTTTCTTACTTCGGGGGGCAATATGCCCAGCAGAGTTTACATTCAATAAAGCTAATGCGGAGATCGAGGAATTGCAAGCACCCGTCTACTGGCATCTCATGTGTGAACCTTAGCCCGCAGGAATTTGCTTTGAAAGCTTCCAGAACACTATTCACAGCAACATCCCTAGAATCATTAGCCACGCCTTTCATAAAAATCAGGAAATCATCCACATATCTAAAAATTTTTGCAACGAAAGTCTTGTCAACACACGCGTTGACTTTCTTGTCAAAATTGGATAAAAACAAATCACTTAAAATTGGCGCGATGCGTGAGCCGATACAAACACCGTCCCTTTGAACGAACGCATCACCGTTAAAATCAACGAGTGTAGATGAGACGTAAAATCTGAGCATTTCCGGAAAATTGTCAATGGAAATCCCCGAAATGTTCTGAGAGGCAACAGGACCGAAATCCTCTATGCGATCCCTAACCACAATTAATAGTTCATTCTGTGGAATAGAGTAGAACAGATCTTCTACGTCAACCGAAAAAGCAAAAGAACACTCCCCCCGTTTTTTCATGTTCTGACATGTACTGGATGACTGAACTTGAATTAGGTGCAAGAAAGGGATCATCAGTATCCAAAACATTGAGTTGCCTTTGAAGGAACTTCGAAAGCTCACCCTGCCAACAGTCCTTTTCCGTCACAACTGACCCTATGGCATCCCTTCTTTGTGAGTTTTGGCAGAGAAAAAAAGGCTTAACTTGTTTTTTGTCGCCGATAGACACTTTCTAAGTATTTCAAGATCCATGTCTTCGCACAATGCTAAGGCTTTCTTCTTCAGCTGTGCTGAAGGGCATTTGGAATGAACGAAGTTCTTATCTATACATGCTGTTCTTGCTTTTTCATGATATACTGAATTGGGTAGCACTACAAGTCCGCCTTCCTTGTCCGAGACGAGCAAGGCAAGGTAATTTGCTTTTAGGTATTGAACCGAATTTCTCAACGCATTTTCAGGCGCCCAATCATAGCGACACTTTGGGGGCAAGCAATCCACACCCTCCGATAAACATCTGTTCTGTTCATCATCGACATCACGGCCAGCAATGCTCCTTAGAAGGCCGATCAAAGATACTGGCGTGACATTAGGCTCATTGGTAAATTTTGGCCCGCATTTTAACACATCAAGAACTTTAATAGGAACGGAGCACTCAAAAGTGGTTACGGGCGCAGCAGCTGCAATGGATTTCCTGTTGCATTTTTTCCAAGGATTCAATGACGGAACACACTTTTCCCAGAGAAAGTTGGAAATGTTCGCAGCCTCACGGGTTCTCCTCCGGAACACGGCTTCCCAGTTGCGACGTCCAGTCACTTGAGACTCGGTGAAGACATGGAGGCAAAGCTGGAAGTGGCGGACTTGGCGCCAAAGTTCTGACCACATGATCTTCGTAATTATTCTGGAATGACTCGCTGAAGAGGCACATGGGGTGAGGAGAGCACGAACTTCCAATGGCACGAGACGGTTGTTGTGTGCGAACGTAAGAACCCGCGCACGACACCTAGTAATGGCAATGAGGTTGACTAGAGTTAACGACGGATCAACACAAAAAGAAGGTCCAATGTACTAGAAAGCAGCAGAATAAGAGACGTTAGTTGGGCTTGTTGGTGCGTATTAACTGCAGACATAACTAATTAGCGCGAAAACAACGGACAAGGTAGAGACGACAGACAGGACGGAGCGCATAACTTCAACTGAGCATTTATTCGCAGAAAAACATGAAAATCATGAAATCGCAAGCTGCGCAGGAGATTGCGCATACGCAAAATGTCACTCCAACACGCTTCCTCAAAACGTCACCAATCTTAACTCTCCCCTGCTTACGCAGCCCACACGTGCCACACCTAGCCAAATGGTTCCGTGCGCAGATCTCTTTCCAAGTATATGCATTCTTTATTACTGAGAGCCAGCGACGGTGTACTCACACTTCGATCACCCGCTTTTCTTATGCAAAAAGCATCGAAAATTTCTCTGTCAGCTTGCCCCCTCAACCGCCTGAGCACACGGGTGCAGTCAAACTGCGCTGTACACATACATCTTCGGCAATGGTCAGCGAGATGTCCTGCAGCCGCGACAGCACTGACAGCTGCACGGTGTTCCCTCAGACGTCCTGTACCGGTGCCGTACATGCACAAAGTGTCGCGCCGTCTCGAAAAGGCAGCACTGAAGTGCGGCGTTTCAGTAGTTTTTACTGCGCCGAAAAATCTCTCCAGGATGTGCCGCATGGTGAATGCCGCGGAGGGCGTTCACGCCTGTCTAAAAAGCATGCCACGCAGTTCGTGGAACGCTCCGTTGCAGTGGTTTACGCGATTCCACTGTCATGCGGTAAGCTCTACATTGGTCAGACGGGTCGTTGCTTAAACGACCGTCTGAGGGAACACCGCGCAGCTGTCAGTGCTGTCGCGGCTGCGGGACATCTCGCTGACCATTGCCGAAGATGTATGTGTACAGCGCAGTTTGACTGCACCCGTGTGCTCAGGCGGTGGAGGGGGAAAGCTGAGAGAGACATTTTCGAGGCTTTTTGCATAAGAAAAGCGGGTGATCGGTGTGTGAGTACACCGTCGCTAGGCTCTCAGTAATAAAGAATACATATACTTGGAAAGAAATCTGCGCACGGAACTGTTTGGCTAGGTGTGGCACGTGTGGGTTGCGTAAGCAGGGGAAGAGTTAAGATTGATGACGTTTTGAGGGGGCGTGTTTGAGTGACATTCTGCGTATGCGCAACCTCCTGCGCAGCTTGCGATTTCATGATTTTCACGTTTTTCTGCGAATAAATGCTCAGTTGGAGTTATGCGCTCCGTCCTGTCTGTCAACTGTACCTTGTCCGTTCTTTTTTGCGCTAATTAGTTATGGCTGCAGTTAATACGCACCAACTAGCCCAACTCTCGTCTCTAATTCTGCTAACACTTACACTGGCGGCCCCGTTGACCCGGCCGCTCATCGCAGCGCTGCGCAGGAGAGAAAACTGGGGAGGCGCAAAGCACGCAGTGGTGGGCCGGCGTTTCCTACTGGAACATGCCAATCGCTGCTAATGGGCAATGAGAGACAGAAGGCTCCGACTGGACACAGAGACCCGCAGTGCGCTTTTAGTTAACGCGCACGCTGCGAATTTTTATTGTTCAACAACGCATAGGAGAAATCTCCCACTGGCACCACCTTGCTGGTGAAGATCCAGTGTCCATATATACGGGGTGGCCAGTTAACGGTTGTGGAGCGCGAGCAGCCGGTTTTTTAAGACTATAGCCTTTCTTGGGCAGGGATGCCTAGAGGAGATAGGGGGGAGCGTAGGAGAGAAGAGAGAGGGGGGGGACGCGCAGTGGGGAGTGTGGACCCCGCGGGCAGGGATGCCTAGAGGAGAGAGCGGGAGCGTAGGAGGGGGAGAGAGGAGCGGAGGCGCATGCGCAGTGAGGGTGTGGTCGCCGCGGGCAGGGATGCCTATAGGAGATAAAGAGGGGGGAGAGAAGGTTTTATTTTTTGAAAGGGTTTGCGCATGCGTAGTAAGGGTGGTCACGCCGCGCACCACCACCACCTGGATTGAGCTTCGCCATAAGATGCTTCACATCTAATAGCTCGCCGTTATAAGGCCGGCATAAGCATGGAGCTTGACTGTGTTGTCTAGCGCAGCGGTCTGCGGAGCGACGGGTCGGTGGTTGGAATCCCCGGCCAGGCACTTCAGAATTTTTTTCGACTAATTTATTTTAAAGGCAATAGTCTTTCTTGGGATACTTGAACGCAAAAATTTTGCTCTGGCTGTCTGTCCGACGTCCCCTGATTCAGCCACTCGGCCAAAGTTTAACTACTTTCTGAACGCCCAGCCATCTTGAACTAGTGTTTGCGTTCATTGTTGTAAACATATTCGATCAAAAAGCAAATACTACGCATACCTGAGGTGCAACATTAATATTGCAAGACAGCAGCACCGTTGTGGTCTCAACGACGTTTATTCGACAGAGTCGCCTAACCAACCCTTCGAACGAAGAAGACGCTCACAGTGATGATGATTATATACAGGTGACGAAGATGAAGGACAAACGCTGCGAATATTGTGCTTACACTAATTTCCCCCCTCGCGCGGAAGCGGCCAACCTGGCCGCTGTTTACGGCGATGCTGTACGTCGCACGAATGGTTTCAAGCGTGACACCTGAACAACCTCCGTGCCGCGGGAACGGCCATCGGAAGGCATGACAACGGGAGTTACCCGATAGTTCACAGGAGACGTCTGGTTGACAATAGCGTAGGGGCCGATAAAACGCGACTGAAACTTATCACACTGGCCAGAAACCCGCGTTGGGGTCCACAGCAGTACTTCGTCTCCAGGATTGAACTGAACGACGCGGTGGACGTCATCGTAGCGAGTCTTGCGCTCTTGTTGACTTGCCTCTGTATTGAGGCAAGTCAACATCATGTCGGACAGAGTTCGATGGAAGCGCTCTGTGAAGCCGTTAGTCTGGGGATGGTAGCTGGAAGTCGTCTTATGGATGGTGTGACAAGCGTGGAGAACGTCTTCGAGTAGTTTCGAGAGAAACGCCTTGCCGCTGTCACTCAAAAGGACGCGCGGCGCGCCATGTCGCAAAAAGATTGCCTCCAGGAAGAAAGTGGCAATGTCCTCCGCTGATCCTGAAGGGAGTGCTGCTGTCTCGGCGTACCTTGTCAAGTGGTCAACTGCGGTGACAATCCATCGCTTGCCGCTAGCTGATATTGGCAGTGGTCCGTAGAGGTCAATCCCAATGACTTCAAATGGAGCGTCAGGACACGGAAGAGGTTGTAGCAATCTGGCCGGGGATGAAGTGGGTCGCTTGCGGCGCTGGCAGAGCTGGCATGAAGCAACATATCGCGCTACGCAGGTGGAAAGTCCAGGCCAGGCGAAACGACTGCGGATGCGTTCATAGGTTTTCTGAAAACCGAGGTGACCAGCCTTGGGGTCATCGTGAAAGGCTTCTAAAATCTGTGGTCTTAGGGAACGAGGAACGACGGGAACCCAGCGCTGTCCTTCGGGGTGGAATACAAAGCGGTACAGGATTGAGTTTTCAATCTTGAAGTTCTGCAACTGTCGACGGGCGCGGGCGTTAGGAGGACGGGACAAGCCGTGAAGGCTTTGTAATATAGAGTGGCAGTAAGCGTCGCTGCGTTGGTGAGACGCAAACGTCTCGTTGCGGAAGGAAGGAAGCACATTGAGAGCGGCGAGCGATTGTACGGACGAAGACGCGTTGACGGGGTCGCTCGCGGATGACGACAGACCAGGTGTGTTTGAGGAGGAAGGTAATGGACAACGGCTAAGGGCATCTGCATCGTTGTGTTTCTTGCCGGATTTGTACGTAACGTCGAAGTCGTAGTCTTGAAGACGAAGTATCCAGCGACCAAGACGTCCAGACAAATTCTTCAACGTCGACAACCAGCACAAAGCGTGGTGGTCAGTCACGACAGTGAAGTGGCGGCCGTGGAGGTAAGGTCGAAATTTCTTAATGGCCCAGACAACAGCGAGACACTCCTGCTCGGTGATGGTGTAGTTTTTCTCGGCTGTTGTGAGGGTACGACTTGCGTATGCGATCACGCGTTCGCCAGACCGCTCATGTCGTTGCAAAAAGTACAGCGCCGAGTCCATGCCCGCTGGCGTCAGTATGAAGGAGAGTGGGTGCGGTGTCATCGAAATGACAAAGCACTGGTTCAGACGTGAGGGCACGTTTCAAGGTGTCAAAAGCCATTTGGCACTCGTCCGTCCATACGTATGACGTTCCCAAAGAAAGAAGTTGGTGAAGCGGTGCAGCAATGGTGGCGAAGTCTCGTATAAAGCGCCGGAAGTACGAGGCCAGGCCAAAGAAAGCTGCGCAGCTCTTTGAGCGGTGAGGCGTCGGGAAGCGAAGAACGGCGGCAATCTTGTCGGGGTCAGGCCGAATACCATCTTTGCTCACGATATGTCCCAGTACTTTTATACTTTTGCTTGCAAAGTGGCACTTTTTGGTATTCAGCTGGAGACCAGCAGCTGCGAGACACGTCAGAACTTCGTCTAGGTGGTGCAAGTGTTGTTCGAATGTTGAAGAAAATATGACTATGTCGTCAAGATAACATAAGCATGTCTTCCACTTAAGGCCCCGCAGTACAGTGTCCATCATTCGTTCAAAAGTTGCTGGCGCATTGCAGAGGCCAAAAGGCATGACGTTAAATTCGTAAAGCCCGTCGGGTGTGGCAAAGGCAGTTTTTTCCTTGTCGTCCTCGTGCATCGGAATTTGCCAGTAACCCGAGCGCAGGTCAAGGCTGGAAAAATATTCCGCTCCTTGTAAGGAATCTAAGGCATCATCAATGCGGGGCAAGGGATATACGTCCTTTCTGGTAATTTTGTTCAATGCACGGTAGTCAACGCAGAATCGCACCGAGCCGTCTTTCTTGCGCACGAGAACGACAGGTGATGACCAAGGGCTTGCGGAGGGGCGGATGATGTTCTGCTTCAGCATATCAGCAACGTGCTTGTCGATGATCTCGCGTTCGCTAGAAGAGACACGGTATGGTCGGCGGCGGACGATAGAAGTTCCGTCGGTGTGTATGCGGTGAGCTGCCGCCGAAGTCTGCCCTAGAACAGGGGAATGTACGTCGAACGAAGATTGATGCTTCGACAACAATGCCAGTAGTTCGTCTGCTTGCGGCGGAGTCAGATCGGTGCTGATTGCATTGACGAGCGCCGTAGTAGTTGGAGCATCTGTAGGTGAGCGTGACTGCACCGCACTTGTATTCGTAGTCACTACAGGTCGTGTCAGGTCGTAAGTGTCAGGTCGTGCGTTTTTTTATTAGAAAATAGATCGGTACGCAA
>JALIZH010017216.1:0-45662 GCA_030522465.1 Rhipicephalus appendiculatus | reverse complement strand
GAAGTGTTGAGCTTCGCATTGGGTCCCACGATGCAGAGGAGGCAAGCGAGTTGATAAAAATGAAGGCACCTACCGCAAAGCAGGATTATATTCGATTAAATGGAGCGTGCGCCCGCGCATGTCTGGGTACGTCGATGATATCGATACATCCCTATTCGCACTAGGCGTCCTTCTCTTCGCAAGGCATTTTTACGATCACAAGCCACACCTTAGAGTAGGTGTATAAATATGTGCACATTAAAACGCCACATTTTACGCGAGGTTTTAAGGCACGTTCACACCAAGCGTGGATCCGGAAAGCGGACGGGGTTTATCCGCAATAGCGGAAAAACCGCGGCCGTTTGCTGGGATCGCTCCTGGACCAATTTCCTCCGCTCGGAAAAGTTGTCGCTTTGACAGCAGCGAAATCGCCCAACTGCCGCTAGATGGCGACACGTCCGACGCGGATTCCTCCGCCGCCGCGGCGAAGCGCCAAGGAGGCAACGCGGCAAGGAGGCAACGCGGTCGGTCTGATCAGCCGCGCGCCCTCGCTGCCTTTCCACTTCGAAAATCCGCTTGCTCGCTTCGGTGCTCGCAGTGCGGTGTGAACGTGCCTTTACTTGGTGCAAGCGTCATCGAAGCTTTCCAACCGGCTCTTAGAAGGCCTCCGGTGCGACTTGTTTTGACTGCGCTGCGTGTTCTACCCAAGTTCGAAGCTCTGTTATTTTTTTTTAATACGAAAGTGTTTTATACCGTGGTCCACCACGGCTCCACTGGCGTATTTCCGTCACGGATATGACGTTGTAAAATATAAACTAACAGATTACAAAGAATAAACTGCAAGAAAGAGCCGTCTCCGGGCGTCGAACCTACGACCTCTCCTCCGCAGCGCGCGGTGCGAAAGGACTAAGCCACAGAGCGCACGTTCCCCAGCTTACTAACGGCGAGCTTTTTATATACACCATATAAAGTTGATGGCCCTCAGACCTCGGCCTCTTCAGCGCGTTTTCGTCATTACTATCGAGGTGGCGCGGAGGGCGCGCTCTAAAGGTCGTCGCCTCTCTCGTGGCGAAGCGCGCGCTTCCACAGGGAGTGGTCGCTCGTGCGCGCACGCTTATATCGTGATTGGGTGCTTTGTACGTCTTGTGCTTCCACCGCAAGTTTGCTTTAAGTTACAGGGTTAAATAGTGCACGAAGGTCACTTCGCTCGCCGCAGCGGCCGCATTTACAAACGGAGCGCGCTGCTCGCACACAAAGTAACAATTGTGACAGTTGTTCGCGCTCGTCCTGTGTACACTTGTGCTTTCATTTCGTGCGTCTTCCCATGCATTAGAGCAGCCCGCTACAGGTGCCGAGTTGTGACAATTGTCGGCTGTATGCTCATATCATGCTTCCTTTCTGCTTCAGGTGCAAGCAGCAAGTTTCGAGCTGCTTGTTCTTCTTCGCGTGACATTCCAATTTGTTACTGTAGCATTCATTCCTTCGCCCTGGTGGTGAAACAATGCATAATAAACGCTCAACTTCCTCTGTGAAGGCACGTTTCACTTTCGTGTTATACCGATTCCTATGACAGAGGGATGAGCCGTGTTTTTTTTTCGTTACTACACGCACACAACGTTACATTTGTATTTATTAGATAGCTCAATGGGTTATTTATTTTTTGTATTACGGTGAGAGATGTCCACATAGAAAAGTAACGGAGAAAAAAAATAAAATTTGCAGTGTGCCCCATTTATTCTAGTTACCGGCATGCTGTCTGTGCGTACACTTGTACACAGACATACAGAGTGTTTCAAGAAATAGGTCCAGTATTTTTATAAAATCAGGTAAATGCGGTATTTGCTCGCTGTCTTCACAATTGATTTTTATGTAGCTGCAGGCATCTTAACATTGTCGAAGACATGATTTGGGATGGTAATTAGGAAAGTTAATTTAATTAACTTTCTAAAGCAGAGTTAGGCGGTTAAGTCAAATGGGAAAATTGAAGTCCTTCATACGAAGAACCCATTTCATCTTTGAGATTTCGAAAAAGCGGCCTCTAAGAATAACTGCGAAGTAATGAAATTCTCCCAAATTCAGCGACGAAACCGAAACCAAAATGCGGAAGAGCGCAGCTGCCATATTCGTCTGAGACGTCCAGAATGAGTGAACGTCGTTATATAAACCATCAACCGACTTCATTGTGTAGGTGTGTGGGCTGCGCTTGCAGTAGTAGCACGCATGACTCACGTATATTAACGAACGGGGAAGAACTGCAGCTCTGTAACCATTGTCTTGAACAGCGACGTAATTCTAGTCGTCTGCTTGTTGCGCTCATCGGTGCTTGGGTTTCGGTTTCCCCGTTGACTTTGCCTGAATTTCATTGCACCACAATAATTAATAGAGGCCGCCTTTTCTGAATCTCAAAGTTGCGATGGGTATTTCGCATGAAGAAATTCAATTCTCCCATTGGCTATAACCGCATAACCTCACTAGTTAAAAAGTTAGTTAACTTAATTTTCTTAATTACAGTCCCAAATGACGTATTTAGCCATCTTAAGATGCAAGTTGCTACAGAAAAAGGAATTGTGAAAACAGCTAGTAAATATCGCATTTTGCAGATTTTTTTTAGGATATTGGACACATTCCTTGCAAAAAACCCTGTATATTGTTTGATATGCACGCGACTCGTCACAAATGAACTGAATGCGAGTGGTTCTGTCGAGTCGTTCGGTGATCAGTCTTCCAGTCGCGCCACTGCAGTCGCCAATCGTTGAACCGATCACACTCCCAGGATCACCTTATTTTCAGGGGCAATGACAATGTGAGCCATATGCGGGCAGGCGTGAATTGTGCGTGCGGACGCGTATAAATATTACGCAGGTGTGAGTGACGGTCGCCTTCCTTCGTTTTTGGCGGCCACTAGCAAATGGTCGCGCAACCGGTGCGAGTCGCAAGTGTGAAGGATCCTTACGACTGCGAGCACTGCCGTTCATAACGCTCAGGAAAACAACACACTGACTTTCTTTTCACTTCCAAATTTTAAAGCGAGCTTCCATACACAGCACGATTTGTGCCAGTTCGCCGCTTAGATATTTGCCCATTCGATTGTGCGCACCGCGCGTAAATGACTTCCGTGATTCTTTATATGCGGTATTCGTGGGACTTTATCGATACTCAGTATCTGTATCGACATGCGTAGAGTAGATCTACATCTGTATACGCATGCGTGGTATACAGAATGCACTGTACGCGTTCTGTATAATAAGACGGGTTTACAGCGTTAAGAATTCTGCCGAGACCATCAACAAATGTCGTACCTTCCTTTGAAGTCGTCCGCGGCGGTGGTGTAGCAGATACAGTGCTCAGCCGCAGACCCGAAGGTCAAGGGGTCGATTCCGAAAGCGGCAGTTGCAATTCGGTAGAGGATAAATGCTACAGGCCCGTGCACTGTGCGGTGTCAGTGAACGTTAGAGAACACCAGATGGTCGAAATTTGTGAAGCCCTCCACTACGGCGTACCTCATAATAATATCGTGGTTTTGGGACCTTAAACCCCAGATAATATTATTGGATCATTCCAAGTAAAACGTCCCAGCCCAAAATTCGGCCACCGGTGATTCTATTGAAAAAAAAAAGTCAGAGTTTCACCGCAAGGGTGAAGCAATGAATGCGATAGCAACAAATTCTGATATTATTCGAAGTGAGGCTGGCAGCTAACTCTTTTGGATCCGATCTCACGCAACTCTACAAAATGCTGGTTTTAGAGCATACGACCGCTCCAGGGACACTGTTCGCACAATCTCCTGGCGGTGAGAGCGGAGCAAGTAGAGCCAGCCGCCCGCTGTCGGCTGCTGAGATTGCGAGATAACGCGTGCGCCAGCGACGACCGCGCTCGTAAGACCAAAGGTCGCAGTAGCTGCATGAGGGACCCCCCCCCCCCCCCTTCGCGTCATTCCGCGCTTGTTGTAGACGCGCAGGGCGTTTCCTCTCTTCTTGAGCATTCCCCCTGCTAGTCGAGCTGGCGGGGGGATCTTATCGCATACGCCTCGGACCGACGGAGATGGGACGGCTCGTTTGATGTCCGCTTCAGCCGCGTTTGTAGCCCCCGCTCCCGCGCTGTTACCCGCGGGTAGAACGTACGATGCGCTGGGGGATCTATCTGTTTCGACTTTATACGCGACATGACGGCGACGGCAACGGTGACGGCAAAAAAACCGTCCAGACTTCCATATAACTGCTGTCCCAATAGGGCATTCCAAGTCAAACGTCCCAGCCCGAAATTCGACCACCGGTGATTCTACTGAAAACAATTGAGCTGAAAGTTAACTGTATGAGAATGACTTTAGTGAAGTATTGTTGTTCAAAAAAAAATTGGTGGTCACCTGACCACCCTTTGTATATTCCGGCAAGGAGGAAAAGTTAGATGGGAATAAATTATGCGTATAAGACCTTGATACTAGGTACAACGGCACTTTCTGTTTTGAAGCATTGTATTGTCACTGTTCTTTCACGTGACGCCACCAGTAAAACTATACATTATTTTTGCGGCTTGAATAGGCCTAACAAAGAAGCAAGAAAACACTCATATTCAGGCAAATTTTGTAAAAACATCGGCAATGTTTCAGTCGCAGAAATTTTTAGCTCTTTTTTAGTCGACATAGTATCTGCTAAAACATTTTCAACCTTTCTAAACAAGCTTTTTATTGAGGAAAATGCTTGCAAAGTGGACAAAGAGTGACTTTTGGGATATTCACTCGTAAATTAAGCATCAAGGCCATGGCGATAAAATGTAGGAGAGGGTTTGTTATAGGCTCCGACGTCTTCTCTTGTGATGTGGAAATTTTCGTCGTTCTAAGTTGAGTTTAAAGCGAGAAAATAGCTTTTGATGTCTAGAATCAATGTCGCTGGTAGGCGCTGGCAAACCGAAGCGTTTTCCGCAATTTTCGGTTAGTTATTGCGACCGATTATTGGATACTTCAGTAGTTTGCAGTGTTCGGGACCTTGCTAGATTATTTTCATTGGTTTTGAGGATTGGTGGTCTTGTTTTAGGCCTTTATTAATTGCTGAGTCACCATGCGACATGAGACAGTGGATGGACGAGAAGCCGGGTTTCTAAGTGGCTGCTCAATTAGAACAAAAAGAACTTCTTCAACATTTACTACCTCGAGGAGGACCACAGTCTATCAGCAGAGCAGAACTTCGTTGCCACTTCACATGGTAAAAGTGTATGCGACTGTGTCGGCGGCCCACTGATACGTCTGGCAACAAAAGGAAGTCTGCAGAGGCCGTATGGTGGTCAGGTTCAGACTCCACAGGATTTCCCACGTATACACAGCGGAAGCAGCTAATTTTTGTCTTTTTATAACTGCATTTCTTGGCACTTTGGGAACGTAGACGAGCATAGCATGGACGTAAACGTTTGGCGGTGGTATTTATTGGCTGACTTTGCTTCATTTCATGCCACACGGATCCGTGGATCACATAATTTTTTGCTCTCGGATGTTTCCCACTGGCACAAGAACAGCGTTTCATGGTTTACCAGCACTTCCAAAAAGGAAGCTGTGTTTCGATGTATCGTCCTCTGATCGCATTTTCGACACCTTAATCGTTAACGTCGAACTAGGCTGCCTTGTCAATAACACCCGCTTTATCCTCTTAATTTCTTGAGTGTTGAAGAGTGGTGTAACCCGAATATGAAATGTTGAAAGAGTGGTGCAGTTGTTGAGTCCCTTTGACAACATAACATCACCACGGCGAATCTCTGTGTTAGCTGGGTTCTCTTTTCTTGAATTGAGGAATGTGGCACACAAATTACTGTAATACCACTTAAATTCCTTTTGGTCCAGATAAAGAAATCCTGTGGTGTCTAAATCTGACCACCATATGGCCTCTGGAGAATTGCTGTTGCTGCCAGACGTTTAAGCGGGCAGCTTGACACAATCGCATGCGCTTTTGCCATGCGAAGAAGCAATGAAATTCCGCTCCGCTGATAGACTGGGGTCCTCCTCGGAGCCGTAAATGAAGTTCGTTTCCTTATAATTGAGCAGCCACTTAGAAACCCGGCTTCTCGTCCACCGAGTGTCTCACGGCGCATGGTGACGCAGCATTCAATAAAGGCCTAAAACAAGACCAGCAATGCTCAAATCCAATGAAAATAATCTAACAAGATCCAGAACACTATAAACTACCGAAATATCCAATAATCGGTGGCAATAACTTGCCTAAAATTGCGGAAGACGCTTTGGTTTGCCGGCGCCTACCAGCGACATTGACTGTGGAAATCAAAAACTATTTTTTCGCTTTAAACAAAATTTACAACGACAAAAATTTCCACATCACAAGAGAAGACGTTGGAGCATATAATAAACCCTCTCCTACATTTTTATCGCCAGGGCCTAGATGCTTATTTACGAGTGAATATCCCAAAAAAGTCATTTTTGTCAATTTTGCGATCATTTTTCTGAATAAAAGTTTGTTTACAAAGGTTGAAAATATTTTTAGCAGATACTATGTAGACTCTTTAAAAGATCTTAAATTTTTTTTGTGACTGAAACATTGCCGCTGTTTTTTTCAAAAATTCACTGAACATGCGTGTTTTCTTGCTTCTTTGTTAGGCCTATTCAAGCGGGAAAAATAATATATAGCTTTACTGGTGGCGTCTCGTGAAAGAACAGTGACAATACAATGCTTCAAAACAGAAAGTGCCGTTGTACCTAGTATCAAGGTCTTATACGCATAATTTATTCCCATATAACTTTTCCTCCTTGCCGGAATATACAAAGGGCGGTCAGGTGACCGCCAATTTTTTTTGAACAAAAATACTTCACTAAAGTTATTCTCATACAGTTAACTTTCAGCTCAATTGTTTTCAGTAGAATCACCGGTGGTCGAATTTCGGGCTGGGACGTTTGACTTGGAATGCCCTATTGCGACAGCAGCTATATGGATAGTCTCGACGGGTTTTTGCCGTCATTGTTGCCGTCGCCGTCATGTCGCGTGTAAAGTCCAAATTGATAAGATCTCTCAGCGCATCTTACGTTCTACCCGCGGGTAATAGCGCTTGAGTGGGGGCGACCAACGCGGCTGAAGCGGAGATCAAACGAGCAGTCCCATCGTCGCTCCGAGGCGCATGCAATAAGATCTCGCCGCCTGTTAGACCGGTCGTCGAATGCTCAAGCAAAGAGGAAACGCCCCGCCCGTCTTTAATGAGTGTGAAAAGACGCGAGGAGGGAGGGCGGTTCTCTCGAGCAGCAGCGACGTTTGATTTTATCTCGCTATCTCGGCAGCCGTCAGCGGGCGGCTCGTATAACCTTCTACGTGCCCAATGTAAGATGACAGTTCATGCTTGTGTTAAACACGACATGTAAAACACATGTCGTTGGGTGAAACAAAGCACGAGGGCGTTGCAGTGGTGGTCATACATGTATTTTATTGCGATATCAATTATATGGACACTCTCGGCTGATTTTTGCCGTCGCCGTCATACCCCGGATATGTATATGTATTATACAGGGTGTTTTTTTAAGCAATACAGATTTTTTCCTTAAAAAACTATAATATTTAGGCACTTGTCGCCTTCGCAGCCAATTTCTAGGCCGAGGCGGAAAGATTTTACCACTACTTAGATCACTCAAAAATTGCTAATTAACAAAAAAATAATTTAATTATTTTTTAATTATCAATTTTACGGCAATTGCTTTTATGAGGAAGTTGTTCTACGTCACAGTTTATGGCGAGCCCAATTTCTAAAAAATGAAAATATCGCGTGTAGTTTGAGAGATCCATCGTCGAATTTCCAGACCGCGGTGCGGTAGATACCGAAACTGACGCACCGGGCACGCTGGAAGGCGCGCGAGGTGCGTCAGTTTCGACGCACCGGGCGCGCCACGTGCTGCGTCAAGCCGGTATTCGACGATGGATCTCTCAAACTACACGCGATATTTTCGATTTTTAAAAATTAGGCTCGCCATAAGCTGTGACGTAGAACAACTTCGCCATATAAACAATTGCCCTAAAATTGATAATTAAAAAGTTAATTAGATTATTTTTTGTTAAATAGCACTTTCTGGGTGATATAATTAGTGGTAAAATCTTTCCGCCTCGGCCTAGAAATGAGCTGCGAAGACGGCAAGTGCCTAACTATTATACTTTTTAAAGGAAAAATCTGTATTGCCTAAAAAAAACACCCTGTATATATATATATATATATATATATATATATATATATATATATATATATATATATATATATATATATATATATATATATATATATATAGAAAGCACGCACAAAGAAAAATAAATCAGAAGAAAAAATTCCAAGGCACCCGATCCCCATGCTTGACCCGGCATAATAATAGTAAGCTATTTAGGCACACCATTTACCGCTGGCTGTATGCAGGTGTCGGAGGAGCTTGAGCGCATTTTCTATCACGCAACGCTTCTACAGTTTCTTTCACTTTGAAAAAACTGCTCCTGAGGCACGCGCGAAAAAGGTGCCCCTTTCTGTACCCACTCGTGATGTGGAACGAAAAAAAAAAGAACAGCGTGCACCTTGCGTCAGACGCCACCACGTGGTAGGAGACGTAGATGGGTCATCTGCGCGCCGCACTTTAAAAGAAGAAGAAATATTTAGGAGCGTCACGTTCTGCGTTGTCGACACTTGCAGCGCGTTGTTCAAACACAAAGGCGTAGCAACTGTAACAGTTGTTAGTTCACGCTTGTCCTGTGTACACCTGCGCGTCCTTTTCGAGCGTCCTTCTTTGTGCTTCAGCGGGAATCTGCAAGTATCGAGCTGCTCGTCGATCTTCGTATGACATTGCAATTTCTAGCTATCTCATTCATTGCTTCGCCGTTAGGTCAAAACTGTGACTTTTTCTGCGAACCTTCACAGGCGTTTAGCTGTTCCCGGGCAACCTGTCGTGCTGCGTCGGCTCGCGCTGACAAACGACAAACGATTGAGTGTGATTGAGTGTGCTCTAGGGCAGCACATCGGATGATAGGCTGAATATATGTCATCTGGCTCGGGTCAGAATAGCCTCAACTAGCACGACATGTAAACATCATTTCCCAGTAGTGACATCGCTGGATCACTAACGATCGCGCTTGTCTTCATTGCGATTGCGAAAGTTTCATTAATTTCATTGTCTCCACGGTGAAGGCACCTCTACAGAACTGCGCATTAATTAAAAATTGGTGCACCGCTGCTGCAAGAGCGATGCGCTGGCGGTAAAGGGCATGTTACTTATGAAGTTGTCACATTCAGGAAGTCAAACATGTTGCGTAAGTGAATCATCAATGTCATTTCTCCCACAATGTGAATTTGGTGCTTCTTCCATTTGGTAGTACTGAAGCACCAGTGATTCGTCCATTCCTGTTCGGAGCTCTGTATACCGCACAGCATCTCAGAACATCATTATGGTTCCCACATAGATAGGTTAAGAGTGCATTTTTCGCGAAACATTTTGTCAGGCTCTGGGCGGAAGGCCCCAGTTGCGCAACCATCATTTGGTTCAACGGCAGCTTACTTTGTAACCATCAGTTGCCAGGAAGCAAGGCGTCTCGAGTTTCGGTGGTGTGGAGGCTGAAACCACCACTTCAGTTAGCGTTCGCGCTTACCTTATAATGATGAGGACAATGGCACACATGCTGGTTGCCGTCACGATATATCCAATACAATCTTTACAGTATCTGAGTATGTTCAGGTTTAAATGGTGGAAGCATGTCTTTATTTATAGAGCTCACTGATGTTACTACTCCTAACTGGGAATCTCATGACCAGCGATCTTTTGTTGTGGGAGATTTTGAATACAAAGGCTATTATATCAAATTCAATTAGCAAAGATATTAGTCAAGTGCATTTGTTTTTACTCGAAGATTTCTTGTGCAATGTTACTCAATATTTCTGGTCATTTTACAAAATCTTTCCTCTCGTTTTATGTGAAATGTGCGAAACTAAATCCCGCAGCGACGGCTCAATGATAAATATCCTCCTTTAATTACCAACAACTTTCGCTCGCTACTAATGTGTGCAGAATTCTGCGTCCGTAGAAAATCCATGTTTATGTGAATATTCCTATTTATGTCATTAAGCAATGACGTGTTACTTTTACTGCTGATATATATATATATATATATATATATATATATATATATATATATATATATATATATATATATATACATGGGAAACGGGCAGCACCTACAAGGGGCGCAGCAGTGCACTGCACCTATGCGACGCGAGTGGCGAGTTGCGGCCACTTCAGTTTCAAGTGGCGTGATATCAATCGTCGTCTCTCCGTCAGCTATGCCCGCTTTTTATGCAAGTGCGTGGGCGCGAAGGTGGCAGGTTTCATAAAACGGGTAGGCTTCCACAAAGTTAACAGTGCATGATTCTTTTGGGGCCCCAAACGAAGAGAAATGGCATAAATTTACGGACTAAATCATGTTTTCGATGTGACGTAGCACACATGCGCGACAGAGTGCTTTGAAAGGGCTATTCGTGCGGCCGGCCGGCGTAGAGCTCGAAGCATAGACCGTCACCATCGATGTTTGTGAACATTATTTCTTGCCATTTTGCCTGCTTATTGTTGAGTAAACAATGATATTTTTGTCTGATATGTTAGGCAACCCCTTGCTATGCGCGCAAGTAGTACGTAGGATTGCTGAACTGCACGTGTTGCATTTAGTAATGCGTGGCATTTGCGCGAAGTTTTCTGTGCTGTAGTTCAGCTCCATTAGTAGGCGTTGCTCGGGCTGCATGAGTCCTTCAGTAAATTTGTCACGTGCCAGCTTTGCACGCGATATCTCAGCTGTCACGCAGCGCAATAAAATGGCATGGCCCGGCTTAGCATGCATGTATAGTTATGTTGAAGGCTATGGCAGTGCATGGGGAATAAATTTTGAAATTCTCGCGGTCTGCCACGCATTTTGCCTGGCATGCGTGCCTTCCTTAATGTTACTGTTTACGAACTGCGATATGGCGGAAAAACAGCAGCAGCGCACGAGGGAGAATTGCTGGATCTATCGTTTGCTTTCCGCCAGCGAATTTTGGACTGCAGAGTAGAGGTCAGTTTTCTGGCTGCCCCTCGGTTCCTTCAGGGCGTTAAAAATATC
Source organism: Rhipicephalus appendiculatus (assembly GCA_030522465.1). Lineage (NCBI taxonomy): Eukaryota > Metazoa > Arthropoda > Arachnida > Ixodida > Ixodidae > Rhipicephalus > Rhipicephalus appendiculatus. Next base: position 34,587 of record JALIZH010017216.1, on the reverse strand, counting down.
AGTTAACTTGCGTGGAGAGTAAATTCACAGCGAACTAGCTACAGCATGTACTTCATAAACGTGCCCGCGGGGTCTCTTGCTTTACGCGGCGTACACTAATCCAGTGTTCCTGCCGGTTTATGAAGCACAGTAACGGCCGAAAACTGAAAAACTTTGTTCCAGATGCGTAGTTGTTGTAGTTGTCGGCATAGTTTACGACACAGCAATTCATACGCGACATTGCGAAGCACGGCTAACAACCTGACACGGCTGCACTCACGGGTCGGCTACTGCCCGGAACACGTCAATTCCTTTCGTTCACTCCCGCACCCGCGACGCCAACGGCTCAGTGCACGTTCCCCATTGAGCTCTGGTAATAGTGTGTAGAACCTATTGTTCCTTTTTATGCGCTATTTATACTGTCTGTCATTGGGATCGATTGTGTGGATTTAACTAAGTGATGCCTTGTAAAAGCATAAAATCGATAAGAAATAAATTATATCAGAAGTCAAATATATACACATAGCTATTAAATGTTTATTTTAAGCAGTTGAGAAGGATCATATTTATACTCCATTCAAACGGATTATGGTGAAGGTAGTTGACCCATTAGGGCCCACTGTACTTTACAAAGTACACTTCCTTTTTAGGGAATAGAAAATACTAAACAGAATATTCTGATCTTGTCCATTAGAAAATGTGATGCGAAAGGTTGCAGCAAGATAGTGATAATTTAGAATATTGACTCGGTTATATTTTTTTCTGTTTTATGAGTCGTCAAGCTTTAGGAAAATCAGAGCCTGTTAAACGCACGTGGTCAGTACTACTTTTTTTAAAATGAATTTGAAGTTTTACACTTTATATGTTGAAAAAACGAATTGCTTCTGCTTCAGCAAGAGCAATTCAATCCTGCAAAGCGTGAGAAGCCTATAGACTGCATAGTTTTGCGATGAGGTGTAATCAAATGTTGCTGTACTTTATTTAGTACACTGGGACTTCGTGGGAGCATGCATGCAATTCTTGTTGTGCGTTGCATAATAGATAGAACAGGCCTTTTTGTTATGAATGCCATTTTTTTGGTTATCTCAGACTCATGAGGCTGCGAAAGATGTCGCTGTGAATATACGAGAGCTTCTTGATGTTTTAACTGTCGATTCTGACCCTAACATGGGAGCTTTGGAGGAGGAGGAGAATGATAACGGTACGAATGGATGCTCTCTGCTAACGATAAAAAAACTAAAACATGGAACGAAAGGAACGTGGGTAAGATAACTTCTGTTTTGACTGAGGAAAGCACCTTTCTTTCGAAAATGGCAAAGACAACAGCATAGTTGCTACGCTGACGAAAGACTACACAGTTGAGTCACTATGCTCTCTATCGTGGTGGCCATTCACTGAAAAGGAAACAAAACGTAGTGCCACTTTACACCTTCTTCATCCGCAGTAACAATGCCATGAGGGGGGCTTGAGCTCTACGATCAAGCTGCATGACTACAGAATTTTCATGCCTGAAAAAAAGTGGTACCAGCCCCTATTTTTCCAGATGATCGAAATACTCGCAGACAACGCATAAAGGATATGCTTCCCCACTGGAGGTTTTAGCAGACCCTGTACGCTTTGACTATTGTCCTTTAGTCGCATAACAGCAAAACACTGATGGCGCCTTGTTGTACCCAAGAGAAGTATCAAAGTTATCCAGCTTCCACTGTGCTTGGTATTACCCTCTATCCATACGGACATTTTCACAAGAAGCTGACAAAACAGTTGAATTCTGCCAAAAATACCTCAAAATGGTGTTGCGGAAAGCGTGACGTTGCGCTTTGCCTAATGCACTGGTCCTTGATTAAGTTGCATGGTCCAAGATAACTTTGTTATTCGTTTGGAAAGGGCCCAGCGTACTCGCCATTCTCGCATCAAGTCACCTGGCCCCTTTATATCTCGAAGGTCCAGCGTACTTTTTAATGTACAGTATCATAACTTCTGAAGAAATACACGTAACTCTATGAACATTTACAGGTGTGGTTGTTCATTGTGATTAATTAAATGTGCGAAATGTCAATAAAATTGGACCAGTAGTTCTTCCATGGGCCTTATAGGGCTAAGAGGAAGATTTATTGCGACTTCAGAAATACATCATGCATTATTGATCGGTCGGTACAGCCGTCTGCTCTGTCTCGTCTTCACATGTGTCTTCATGTACAGTGCAGCTCGAGTTGTACGGTTTGTAAATTGTTGTATTGTAGCAGTAGGTGAAGAAATCGGCTTCACAGTAAACTTCGGGAGTTGTGTTTGTGGGGAGTGACCCACGAATGTACATGGAAGCCTTCCTGAAAACTGCAATAAAAAGTACTGTCTATAAATGCAAGGCGGATTAACATTCCCAAATGTGAAAAAAATCCGGTTTAAAATGTCGAGCTAGATGCTACGTTATTGCGCCCAACCCTCCAGTTAATATTAATGTCACCATGAAATATTATTCTACGCAAGGTATAGTTGCGTCAGTTGGGTTATTTAAGTAACTTCGTTTAGAAACGACAAATTGGCCAGCAAACGTCAAGGAAACAACCCAAGCATATTCAGTGAAACCGAGGGCTCTTAGTGCGATAGTTGCGTGAATAGTGTGCTTTTACGGGAATCGTGCGTGTTGTATGTGGTATATCAATCGTGATTTTCTTTCGTATCAGTACTGCTGCGCTAAGCTAACCGACCAGATTAGTGAGGGCGAAGGGGACGAAATTGCACGTGCTGGCCTTGTGTCGGCCCTACTCAATGTTCGTAGTGTCTAGCATATTGGCAGTCGTTGTAGTTCTTCTATGTCTGCAGAAATCTTAACACCTTTCCAACCTCGCAGCGTTTTTTTTAGGGGCGAAGCTTCTTATGCCGTGGGTCGTGCGTCCCACGTTTGTAGTAGCCACCTGCGTGATGACGATGACGCAGTGGTGCGCCATCAGAGCACACCACATGGAATGTGGTGTGCCGTGATGACGATCGCGATGCCATACAACAAATGACATCGCGATATGGTCTCACATGCACATCGTAACTGCGTAACCAGCACACAGGGAGATACTGCGTAACCAGCAGTATCTCCCTGTGTGATGACGATAACGCTGCCATCACGGCACACCACATGGAATGTACCCACTATGTGTCATAACGATGACGCTGATGACGATAACGATCGCGATGCCATACAACACATCGCATCGCGATGTGGTATCACATGCATATCGTTTGACCACATGCAACCAACCACCATCACGTCTTTGATGATGTACCTCCGGAGCTTCGCCCACTCATCATCATTCACTCCGCGGATATGCTGTGATTTTTTTTTCTAGAAGTGCGGCGTAATCAACCATGAAGCTCCGCTCCCCAGCAGACGCCGCGTAAGCCCTAATATAATGTGAGACAGTGCGCCCATGTTTTCAACGCCATCCGCACAGTATACTGTGACATCCGTCCCATTTTGCCTACCAGCAGAACCGGGAACCACTGATGGCTCAGATCCGGAAGACTGGCTTTCTTGGTACAACCGTTTTTTTACCGCAACCGAGGACACAACACAAATGCTAGCTAATATGTTTAGCTTAAAAACACAGGACTAATTCCTTTCGGCAAGAAGTTAATTGCTATGGCGAGGCGGTAAGCCCAAAAGGAAAAGCTAAAACACCTATTTTTGAAGCCGATTAGTCGCCAGTACGTAGCTAAAAAGGAGCGTACGTGCCACTCGCAAATGCCAATTGAGCCTCACGTTGCACACATCCAGGGCGGGTTTGAGCATTGTCTCTGCGCGTTACCTCGTTGGAACTGTCGCCACTCGCAGCTGTGTAGTGGCCCGCAGAATGCAGCCGAACACTTTCGTGCGATGACCAAACACCCGCAAATCACACAGCTGGCCAGGAGTCATAAACCTGGACGATTCACCCGATATTAAGGCTAAGTTTCCCGCCGTTGCTCTCCTGGACTATCAGGATTATGTGTCCTCCATTACGTTAACACAGGCTGTCATCTGATAGGCGAGCTTTCACATTGGGTCGCTTTCCACTGTTCGTTCGACTACCTTTTTCTGCAATATTCTAGCTACCAGTACGCAACTTTTCCGACTCGTCGCGAACCTGCCGAATGGACGACACTGGACGACTGGCCGATTCGGATCGGGTACTCTCGCTTGGAGAGAGCGCGATTGACTACTGCCGGCGATCGAACAAATGTGTTATTTATCGTCTTTTCGCATTGTCCCCGTGATACTATTTACATCACAGCATTCCTTTGACGCATTCAGCCCTTGTTCACTGATCTGCAAGCGTTGTTCGTTGTTGAATTGAACGTACTCATAAGCCTCCATTATTTTCTGAGGCATTTTTTTTATTCTGCTCTATTGCCTTCGCCCGCTTAGAGCCTCAAGCCGGTAATTTCTTCCTTTCCAAAAGGCGTTCGTCTATACGAGATGGCGACTACAGTCCTTCACTCCTTGCCCACATCTTCCTGACGCAGCGTAGCGATCTCTATACTGTAGTGACCATTGCCGTCAACTCCACGTACCTGTCGCTCCTCAACCTTGGATTATCTGCGCATGTAGTTCCACATTATATGGCAGTGGCCTGTCTGACGCATTTAGATGACAGCCAAATCTCCTCATTAAGGTCTGATTCTTGCTCATGCGAGTGGTGTCTGAAAGTACTGGCGTCGGCGTTCATTGACCGGCGATACTAGCGACATAGTGATTGTTGCCTACTTCTCCCCCCATAAAGACTACGGGCGTTCGCCTGGGTGCTCTCGAGGTCCCCTCCTTAACTTGGTATAGGCCCTAATTTGGTATAAGTGGGCATGAAAATGTGATGAGGCGCTGTCACAAGAATAGCTAGAAAATCCTGTCGTGTACGTGATGAAACCAAGTTGGTGAGTCTTGTGTGAACATACACAGTAAACGAAAATATACCAAGCCGCGGGGTTTCGGGGGATGATGCTCCCTCTCAGTTCCGGTAGCCTCACTCAAACCGGAATGCCCCGGAGCATATACATTCGTTTTCCACCCTTTTACTTCGGTGGGCGATGGACGAAGTGAAGCGGGACGAGTTCCCTGATTTTTCGCCGGTGGATGCTCCGTAAGTGCTCCGGCACATCACTTATGCTCCGTGGATGCCCCGCAAATACTCCTGCGCAGTGCGGGTACAGCTCCTCCTTTCCAGTGACAAAGCGTCCCCCCGCATGACAGGCGTCTCGTTAACAATGCGTAGGCTGAGAGGCAACAATGAGGCTGGACAACCCCGCAGTAACGTTTGAAAAAGCTTTTGTGGTGTTGGGATGCCTTCACTGGCACAAAGGTCAACGACCGGGAAAGGAGGAACGTAACTTGCTGAAACTTGCTAGAAGTGACGTAGGCAGCCTCGCCGGGCGGCCGGTTGGGCCGGTCCCCACAAACCAACATGTCGCAGGCCAAGCCACCCGAATCGAAGTGCAGCGAGGATTGCGGGAACCCTTCGCCCGCGTTCGAGAAAAGGAAATCGTTCTGTGCACCTTGTGGACATCACAAGCGACTACAAGCATGAACGAAGGTTGTCATCGACAGAAGGGAGTTGCGGGAACCTTAAGCGTGTGATGGTTCCGTGCAACGAACGACACATTGTGATCTCGCGAGTGGCGAACGATCCGGCGGTCGGTGGTGCGGCGCAAAACTGGTGAGTGAGCTCTTCTTGAATTCTCTGTGTTATTCTTTTCAAAAAGTGCTACAATTGAGTAATTTTGTGTTGATAACCAAGTAGGTTATCAAGACTAAGCTAGCTGTGCAAGATGGCAGTAAAAAAATTCAGTGGAAGTATTGAAAATGCGTTGTTTGGAACACGTGCTTTTCTTTCTTAATATGAATAACTTCGGTAATTTTAAGCACACCACTGTAATATTTGGAGCGCTGATCGACTCTCTGTAGATATGCATTAATAGAAAACATCATAGTTGTGGGTTGATTCGATAAAAGGTTATTAATTTTTGTATGTAAACCTAATTCGTTAAAAGATATTTTGGTCTGATCAGTGTACATAAACGGTAATATTTGTCGCTTTCCATATTAATAAACGCCAAGTCGAGGCCTCTCATTACGTATAAATTATTTTGATTTATCATGTAAACTGAATTAATAAAACAGGAATAACAGAAATCAGCGTTAATTCGTTATAAATTTAGCGAATTGGGCTTGGGAAATGTGTTCGGTACAGACTTTTAGAACGCATATACGTACTCACATTGGTGAAAAAATTATTTTGATTGTATTAATGGTATTTGAGATATTAATCTAGAAGTATAATTGACCCTTCGGCGGACATGGTGCTTTCATGACAAAAGAGGGGGAGCCAGTGACGAGGAATGCGAAAGGAAGGTGGGGTTGCTTTGCAGAACGTGTTGTGGGGCGCGCGATGTTTGTCGGGATGGGGAGGTTGGTTCACGCTTATTTCTGCAACCCATTTGGGAGCACCGCTCACCGTCGTTGGGCGGAGGGGTATGGTAGCGAAAGAAAAAAAAAGAAAAGAGGGCACCTTCTTGAGAAACTGGCAGTCTTTTCTGTGTTGATGGGAGAGAGAACTATCGCGCTGCTGCATTTTTTTTTCTGTGTTCAGTCCTGCTGCCATGGCCGTGAATGCAGTCTTTTTTTTTTGAAGAGGGGGGGAAGGGGTGAGTTGCATTTCCCCGACCAAACGGGTGAAACTGTGAAAATGTTCGCCTTCATGTCCCATATCTCTCTGAGAATAAAACACTTCTTTCTACCTTTCTGTGACGAACAGTGCGCGAAGACGAGACATAGTATTGACGTGGACGATGCAACGACGCTGGCCTGTCAACAGAAGAAGGAAAAGAAAATTCCTCGAATCCTGGTGCAGACGTCATGACGCCTCGGCGTGCATCACCATCCATGGCCTCCTGCCGGACGTCTTCACGGACCTGTGTGTTGAGTAAACTGGTCAACCTCCCCTCATTTCTGTCAGTGTACTATACTGATGATGCAATTGGCATAGTTGGCGTAATGCTTGTACTTTTGATTGCTAATTTATTTCGTTAAGTGGGAGTAAACTTTATTTTGTGCTCGAGCCTGTTCATTTGGAAACGATACATGCTCATGCAAAAGGTATTTTGAAAAATGTTCATTACGATAAGTTTCACGACAGAGCGGGCGCTCAAATTAAAAATAAATAAATAAATACAACGCGAACTTCTCTCGAAGACTCTTTTGCAAAGCAGAATGAAGGTACGTTTTTCTTAAGAACCGGCCGCAAGTATACAAACTGTAGCCTAATAGGTTGGAAGTAGGACGATGAGCACATACTAAAATGCGACTGTAATAATCATGCAGCTATAATATTTTAGAAAATTAGCAAGTTAATCGGGAGAGGTATTCCTGATGCTGTCTTCGAGAGTACCAAAAGTCGCTCATTTTAGTGAAAAAAAAAATGCTTTTGAATTTGTCAGCAGAAGTAGAGGTATCGATTTAGAAATATATGGAAAATGTTCGCCCGTTTTGAACTTTGTCCGCGACACAGAGGTGCGTTTTTATCATGGAGCGGCTGGCTGACAACGGTGTGCAAGTGATATGCTTCTTGATATTGAGCGCTCGTCCTGTCTTTTTTGTGTGGTCCGTTTAAGAACCTGGGTGTTCTCATGGACAGGCAGACAGTATGGGAATTAATCAGTACCCGCGGCTTCAGTGTCCTCAGTTTTCGTGCCTCTGGCATGATTTGCAGTTCTCATGTATTATGTTTTTGATAAATTATGCAGGAAACAATCAGCTGAACCCTTGCGTCGTCAATGAATGTGATGGATAGTCCTTCGGAGATGGTTCCCGGCGGCTACGCTTTCTTCGTTTGTCGTGCATCGTTTTACGGCATTCTGGACTTCATTTCAACGTTCTGCGCTTAAAACTTGAGTGCTTCTGATTTCATGTGATCTGTCTTCTTGTGTTCTTTTTTGGTGGCTTTTTGTATATTTGTTTCTTCTTGTCTTCTTTTCCCAAATGGTGGGTCATCAGCCAAAAACTGCAGCATATTTTGAATAAATCAAGTAATAAGAACTCAAGTGTTCTCCTGAATTTCACCTGCAAGAGCTCTGTGGAAAAAATACACAGTAACTCTGCAGTGTTTGCAAGAGAATTCCTTCATCTAACCAATGCGTGACACGATCAGCATAGAATAAACAAACAGCGGAGCAAAGAATTAAAAAAAAGAATACTCGTGATCCATCGCACTGCAATTCCGTCCGGACGAAGTAAGGACATTCGTAAAATACTCCGGAGGTGCCACGCGAAAATTCCGGATAGCCGGAGTGAAAAAGCAGCGAAAAAATACTCCGGAGGTGCCCCGCATTCCCTCCGGCCAGCCGGAGCAAAATGCCGGTAAAAAGTGCTCCGGCAGCGCCACGCAATCACTCCGGTCGGCCGGAGTGAAATATTAATGAAAAGGGCTCCGGCTGTGCCACGCAATTGGTCCGGCCAGCCAGAGTAAGAACTTTGCTCCGGAGGTCCGGAGGAAAAATTACTCCGAACAGGGGGGTCGCTAGAGGACAGGCGTTTTACTCCCACCTGGGAGAAATTTGTTTTACAGTGTAACCATGTTCCACGGGCCGCGGTGTACGGGTATGCACCAAATGTGATTCACATTTTACATAATTTTACATATAGCTACCCAGGAACGACGAGAACGGACAATGTTATTTTAAACGCAAAACCATTAAGAAAATATAGCATCGACAGATGGGCTTTGACGGGAACGTATCATATGACTATATTTTAGGTGTATTACGTGATAGTAGTCAACTGAATAGTTGTTACGTTGTGTTAGTCGTTTGACTAGTTACGTTATGTAAGGTGATTTTTATTCACAGACTAGTTGGTCCATAATTTACTCACGTGACTAGCTGTTACTTGATGTTGCGTGGTCATGTAAAGCCCTTTCTAGATGCGCGAGGTAGGCGCAGCTGTGGCAGGTGGTTGCTAGGCAATGGGAGTTGACATCATAGCAAGGTAGCTTCTAGTCGATTCGAGACGGAGGTTTTCCGAGATTCAACAGCTCTGTTGTTAAAAATCATGAAGTTGTCAGCTCGAGGACCTCAACGACTGCCTAAGTGGGGGGATCGGACAAAGAACACAGCTGAGATGTTAGCTCTCGTGCCGTCCAATGCTTCTTCTCCCCTCTGTGCCGCGTTGCAAGTTCAAAGAAATGTGTTTTGCGTACCAACTCTGGGAACGTGCCATTTTATTGTGAATTCGGCTGTGCAAATGCACACTTTCTCAATCGCACCACGTGCCCCAAATAGTCTTTTGTGAAATACCTCACTGCTGCGTGCCATACAATGGAAGGCGTGAAAAATTCGCCGGATGTCTCTAGTGGCTATAACAGGAAAGAAAACAGCGCAAAATCCTGACAGGGCACACGACGAAGAAGGCAGGATAACAGCGCTGTTGCCGTGCCTCCTTTGTCTAGTGACCCGCAGAATTCTGCATGTTTGCTTCCCTGTTCTTAGGATGAACCAACTAGCCGAAGTCTCAACCCTAGCAAGTTCTCGTGGCTAGTTGCGCCGGTGTGGAGCTTTGCACGGAGTACGTCCAAAGGATTAGCTAAAAAATATTTTTGAAATGATTAGAGACCAGCATGGACTAGAAATCAATCAGTACCTACATTTACGTCACCATGGCATATGTTCGTGTTTTGAAGTGAGTTTTGCTCTATCTAACACGTAGGCGGTCGAAATGAAGCAATATCTGGGGTCTTTACCGCGATTGCAGTTCTGTAGGGAGTGTTCTGGTTAGCACACTGAAATTAGGGGGGTGGGGAGGTATAGCCCGAACTTGACTACCTACAGCAGCATTTTCTTTATTATTTTACAACACTGATGGCTGCGGTGGGTTTTATCACCATACATGTAATTGCTCAAGGCGCGTTGTTGGGCTAGTTGGTTAAGATCCATGAGACTGTTTGGCGTAGCGCACACCCACAAGGAAAAAGAAGGACACACACACACACACACAGCGCTAACTTTCAACTATGGTTTTATTTCTGATCACACGTGTTATTTTATACATCAACAGGCGATCGATAAAACCAAGGAGACACCTAGGAAAAAAATAAAAACATGTAATAGTACAGCATCGATCGCACACATGTCATCACTGACTACATCTTCACGCACCTTCTTCAAAGTATCAATCCAAGATACCTCTTTTCTTTATCGGACAAACCTAAAGACGGCGCACTCACGCATTTTTCTTTCAATTGGTCAATTTCAAACACCTCGATTATTTCCCGGGTTGTTTTTCCTCGAGCCCTATATAGAATACGAGTTCTCTCAAACTCTGGGGCGCACCCACACCTTTGGCAGTGAATGCTGTGTCCGGCCTCTTGGGCATTCACTGGCAAAGGTGTGGGTGCGCCCCAGAGTTTGAGAGCACTCGTATTCTATATAGGGCTCGTGGAAAAACAACCCGAGAAATAATCGAGGTGTTTGAAATTGACAAAGGGAAAGAAAAATGCGTGAGTGCGCCGTCTTTAGGTTTGGCCGATAAAGAAAAGAGGTATCTTGGATTGACATTTTGAAGAAGGTGCGTGAAGATGTAATCAGTGATGACATGTGTGCGATCGATGCTGTACTATTACATGTTTTTATTTTTTCCTAGGTGTCTCCTTGGTTTTATCGATCGCCTGTTGATGTATAAAATAACACGTGCGATCAGAAATAAAACCATAGTTGAAAGTCAGCGCTGTGTGTGTGTGTGTGTGTGTGTGTGTGTGTGTCTGTGTGTGTGTGTGTGTCCTTCTTTGTCCTTGTGGGTGTGCGCTACGCCAAACAGTCTCATACATGTAACTTTTGCAACAAGCGATGCTTTACGGCTGTTTTCTTATTTCTTCTAGGGTCGTATATTGTAGATTAGAGAGGTTATGGGTAATTAAATATGTCTTACCAAGACGTTGATCGCCATATAAATAAGTGACAGTGAACACACTGCAGTTGTATGTGTCTGGCTCATTAAAAGTCAACTTCATATCAACCCCATATAGCTGTTCTGAAGCTTTGAAGAAAGAAATATTAGGCAGCGATAGAGTATTTTTTTACATGTGACACTTCTGATATTGCAAAATACGAAAATTTTATACAACCATAAGTTGGGGCATACAAAAATACATGACTGCCTCAAACAGCATCATGTGCTGTCATGAAACGTGCGATATCAAACATTGCCCTATGAATATTGCACGGCTGCACTACAATTCATGCGGGTCGCCTTTATCAGGGCTGGGGTATTCGTGAAATTTTGAACGTTATGGTTCGTTTATATATCAAGTGGAAGATGGGGCCTGTCTATTTGGGCCCTTGAACAGCAATCTCTGTCACTATCTTTGCATTTGTTGAAAACACCAGTCAAATCTAATAGATGTATAAACACTTCCACGATATTAAGGTGAAATCGCTAGATTTCTGCGTTTCAGGGCCATGTGAACTAGAGCAAATTCTGCTTGTAAGCGCCTGCTATGCCCATCTTAGCCGTTGCGGCGTTCGTGTAAATAAAAAGAAAAAAGAAGTAATGTCAAGTATTACACCACCAGGCTCAAGTCGCACGCGGCGAAGATCGAGATTACGGCAAGGTGATGTGGCTTGAGGAGCTTGAAATCCCGTGTGTCGTAATCGCCATCGGTAGCACGCACCTATAAGGGAAGCTAGACCAGTGCGCCGACGAGAGCATGTCTTACTAATGTGACACAGGCCTTCTGGGAATTCGGTAATAACTGTAAGGATTTTACATTTCAAAAACCACGACATGTTTATGAGGAACGCCGTAGCGGGATGCTCCGGAAATTTTGACTCTCTTGTGTTCTTTAATCGGACCTAAATCCTAACACACTGTCCTCTAGCATTTCGCCTCCATCGAAGTGTGGTCGCCGCGGGAGGGACCTCCGGGCAGTAGTTGAGCATCATGATCACTAGACCACTGTGGCAGGTGTTTTGGGAATGCAGAATCAGTAGTGCAACATAAAGTTCAGCAGCAGAACAACGACATATCCCTCTTGGCTTTTTCCTTCACATTTTTCAAATGTTCTATGTATCTTTCGTAACGTTTATAAGTCCTACACATTTCGTCTGGTAATTTTAGCATGCTGAGAGCGGGCGTACTTTTATTGTACTTGCAAGATGTAGACGCCCGTTAAATATCCTAATAAGGACATTGATCGCAACTCGCTAATCGCTCACTCATTACGGTGTACATAATAATTCTACTGAAGATTAGGCACGTGAGGCCCCCGAACTTCGCACATAGGCTTCGAACTGCGGACTGTCACGTTGTGGAAATTTATTACTATACGGTGTATGTGGTCTTGTTAATTCATTCGCACTAAGCCGGGAGCGCGATGCCTGAGACATTTAAGCATCATGTTTCAGCGATGCGAGGGTTCAAACTTTCTCAACGGCCATGTCAATCACAAACAGACAGGCTAAATGCGATCCCATGGTTGCGTCATTTTATTCTTGATGTGGAACTGATGGTTGCTGGATAAGAAATTTTTGACGATATACAGTTAGGTAATGATTGTTCCGTATAGTTACAGCCCTTAAAGATACCATTTAACCTGCCCTTGTGTATGAGAGTCCTGCTAGTTGAGCGGCACTGTCAGGTGCAGGTATTTGCTCTGCTAACATAAACACTAGACAATGAAAGTTTGCGTTTGCTAGGTAAGACTGTTTATCGATGAGTTAACAGGGAGCCCAGGTTCTACGAAATAGAATAGAGCGTGGAAGATTTTCTAGAAACAACATAAAAATAGGCTTTGGCCATGGAAGAGCAGTGCGAGAAGTACGGACAAAAATGACACATGACACAGCACGGGCACAGTGCCTTCATTGTACGTTATTTATACATGTATTTTGCACTTCTCTCCAACGGCCAAAGTATGAACCAACTTTCCCAAGCAAAACTTTTATGGGAAACAGACATACGTGACAAATAAAGGCCTAAAGCATACATAATTGCTTGCCATTATGAAAATGAGCAAGCGCCCTGGCATTGAGCATTCAATCAAGCTGTCCTTGAGCTGAACATCAGGGTTCATCTCACCCTAGTCATAAACTGTGGCTGTCGGTAGAGAGTATCATCTGCAACCTATACACAGGCTTCTACATTGCCAGTTCTTCTACTTACATGTTGTGGTGTTGTACATCATTTCAATTGGTGGATTTTTCTGCTGTATAAATTCTGCCATATAAGATTTGTTCTGCCTGGTGAAAAGATTGTTGACGCTTAGGTAGATTTGGAATACTGTTGACATTTTAAATGCGAATGCATTTCTTAGTCGGGCTATGTCAGGCGGCGTTGTCCCGCGTTGTCCGGCGTTGTCCGCGGAGGAGGAGCAGCAGGTTAGGTTGAGGAGGTGTCCGCGCGCCGGCAGGTGTTATCTCTCCGCTCTCACTCCCTCTCCCATAGGCAACAGCTACGGGCGCGCGCGCTTATCCTCGCCCCTAGCAAACGGAGCATGTGATGCGAGAGAGTGTAGGAGAGGGTAGGTGCAGTGCTTCGCCGCTCCTTCTCTCGCCGTTCGCTCTCTCTCCTCCCTGCGCCCCCACTCTCCCGTCCGCTCGCGCCTCACTCTCGACCGTTCGCTGGCTGGGCGCCTCTCAAGGCGATGAAGTCGGCGTCGGCGCATTCGCATTTCCTCACGATTCCCTTCAGGGAGGTGGGAGCATTTTTTTGTTCTGAATGGCTGCTCTTAAGCATTGAGGTGTTTTTGAGATATTCATTTGGCTCCAGCATAATTCTAAATGACACCTACTGAGGTATTCAGTGAATGCAGTTGTGCAGCTACGTTGTGTCACTGTTGTCTCCAGGAAGAAACCTATTTAAATGTATTATACATGCAAGAAACCCAGGAACCAAAGCCTACCTCAAATTAGCTGTTACATTTTTCTTCCAAAAATTATTTATATGAGCTAATATATCGTGGGCATTTTGTTCTTCTGCAAGCGATAGAAGCTTCCCTAAATGTCGTATAATACATTAACAATGGCCTGAGGATGAATGCCGACTAGACCTGTGGCCTTTCTTCTTTACTAGGGAGACAGTCGTTTAAATAGGTCTAAGTAGCTTAGTCTATATATTGTGCTTACTTCTTAACTAAGAGCCAAAATTTATGATGTGGGACACACGGTATTAATACATACCTCACCCAAAACTCTTGAAACATAATTATTTCAATTGAAATAACTGTTACAAAATGATCTCGCATTTATGATGTTTGCCACGACAACTTTGTAATCTTGGACAAAGTTCATACTAAATAAACGGAATAAGGAATCACCACCTAAGCTTGTCATTCTGTGAACCCAATACTCTGCGGATGCAGGAACCTGTCCCCCCCTTCTAAATATGCGCCTAGTTACTGGTGGTCTTGATACGTCCAGTAAAGTTTTGCTATTTGTGGAAGGAAAGAAGTGGAAATGTTTAAGGGCTCGTTTTTTTTTTTTTGTTAGACACAATATTAATCACAACTAACTGACAGTAATTTAATATCTCGGGTATTGCGTCCCAAAACCAGGCCATGATTATGAGAGACGCCGTAGTGCAGGGCTCCGGAAATTTCGACCATTTGGTGTTCTTGAACGTGCACTGACATCGCACAGTACACGGGCCTCTACGATATCGCCTCCATAGAATTGCGACCGCAGTGGCCAGGATCGAACACGACACACCCTCGGGTCAGCAGCCGGGCACCATAACCGCTGCTCCTCCTCGGCGGACAAGAACTAACAGACAATAATGCCAAGGAAGGTATGGGTAATTCTATTAGTAATAAATGTAATGTCGATGTTAACAATGAAAAGGGGATGAAAAGATAACTTGCCGCGGGCGGGACCGAACCTTCGACCTACGAACAACGTGTCCGATGCTCAACCAAATCAGCTAACGCGCCGGCCATGCCCCCGTCCACTTTATGGGGTATATACGCGCACTTAAACGTGGGACGTCACGCACAGTGACGTCACAGACGCCATGTTTTCTTGGAAAACGGGTGGGGTGAAAAGGTGGTGCTGTCTACAAAATGGAAAGAAAAGGAAAGCATTCTTGTAAGGTGAACAATAACTGATGTATTAAATGCCAAGCATTTCTTTGCGTACTGTAAGCACTTTTGCGTTTCTATCTACGTATCTATCTATCTAGCTATCTATCTATCTATCTATCGATCTATCTAGCCGCCTACGTCTGGGTGCTCTCGTGATGGCCTCCTTAACTTGGCGTAGACCAAAATTTGTGTAGGAGGGTAAGAGGGATTGACGAATATGTCTGGCTGGTCATGACATGAATAGCGTGAATATCCCGTCGCGTGCGTCGTCAAACTCATTTCTCCAGACACGTGTGGCTCATACCCATATACCACGGGCCGCGGAAAATGGGTATGCGCCACAGGACTTTGACAATTTATATGTACCCAGGAACAGCGAGAAAGGCATTCGTAATTTAAATGCGAGAGCGTTAAGAGAAACTTGCATCGGTGGCGTTGCCACTGGTAATTTCAAGGCGACAGCGTTAAGAAAAACGGACACCGGTGGCGTTGACGCCAGGAATACAAAGAATGGAAATCAGTCCCAGGAGGAATCGAACCCAAGCATTCTGCGTGGCAATCAAGCATTCTACCACAGAGCCACGTGAGGTCTCGAAACCGCTTTGGAAGAACACCCTATGCAGGCGTAACGTTGGTGAAACGTATATTGTGGCTTCCGTGCAGGCTATCTAATTTTATAAACATTACATACGTACTCCTATGATGAAGGAGTCATGTGAGGTAACGTCAGTTGTATACTTAAGCACCATCCACTATAGTTGTTCCACGAAACACTAACTAGGGCTGCCATCCTTGCAAGCAAAAGTGCTACATATCAGATTAGCGCTTCGGGTTTAGGTAATACCCGTGATTCTGTTAGCATCGCTACGCGACTGTAGACAACTGGTTATATGTAACATATGCGACTGTTCAACATGGCTATGCGTGCAACATTTGTACATATCTTTAGCGTCATTTCAGAACGTTTCGCTCAATAAAAAAATTGAGCCCAGTCACGGTACCTCCGGATGCTTCGCATAACATCGATTCCCATGGTACTCGGGATCTGCCTAATTTTTTTTACCTACAACTTCCCGCAACTATTTCACTCTCATAATAGATAAACCTTCACTGCAACTCCAGCCTCCATCCGGCCTTCATCGTAGCGAAGCTTCGCTTCTCTTAGCACGGTGGTGCGCGAATAAACGAAACACTTAGAAAGGCAGCTGGGCAGGCTCCTGTTGTCTAGGTTTCCTGAGGCCCATTTGGCAAGGCTGGCGGAAAGGGTTCTTCAGGACTTCAAAGCGCAGGCAAGGAGCTCTGAGCATGATAGGGGCTTGAAGGAGCTGCCTTTTGCCAGCATTCCATACCTCCATGGTGTCTCACATCGTTTAAAGAAAGTGGGAGCAAGGTACGGATGTAATGTTTTATTTTCGGCCGGCAACCGGTTAGGCGGCATATGCGCGACTGTGGAGAGGAAAGTCGAGGGGAAGGAGCAGGACAGGGGTGTCTGTAAGGTCAAGCACAGGGCCAAGGAGGTCGATGGCGCCACTGGGGTGCTGTACGACGTACCGCTTTCGTGTGGGAAGCGTTATATTGGACAAACCGGACGTTGTCTAAATAACAGGTTATTGGATCAGAAAGCTTCGCTAAAGGGACAGCCTTGTTCTAACCTTTCGTTGCACTGTAGAGATTGCGGCTGCGCACCCTTGTTTTCTGATACGAAAGTGAAATCTAGGTTCAAGGATAGGGTTGCGCGTGAAATTGAAGAAGACTATTTAATCGACAAAGCAGGTGATTCATGTGTCGCGAAACCCTCGGTCACGTTACTTGCCGCGGAGTTAGGCTATTTGGAAGCGAGATAATCTTTGTCTTCTCATGGGTTCTTACAAGTGTTCTTCTAACCGCCCATATATATATGTTTGTTGTTTCAATAAAGTTTCAGTTGATAGTTTGCGCTGTGTTTCGTGTACCTTTCTAAGTTATTAAAGGGAAAATTGACAGCCACCCGTTTGTAGCACGAAGCCACAAGGAAATCCGTACGGATTTCTCAGAAGAAAAAGCCTCTTAGTTGCCGAAAAATTCGTCCTGGTCCGGGGTTCGAACCCGGGACCAACGCCTATCCGCGGCGTTGGTCCCGGGTTCGAACCCCCGGACCAGGACGAATTTTTCGGCAACTAAGAGGCTTTTTCTTCTGAGAAATCCGTACGGATTTCCTTGTGGCTTCGTGCTACAAACGGGTGGCTGTCAATTTTCCCTTTAATAACCCTTCCGCCACCTTGCGGGTTTCCGCAGAACTCATTTGCATTACCTTTCTAAGTGTTTCGTTTATTCGCGCCCCACCGTGCTAAGATGAGTTACCAACTCGCCCAGCAATGCGTACTTCGCTTCTCTATCACCTTTGGTTGGGAGTTTCTTTCACGAAAGCATATACAACGTTAATCGGAGTGACTGACAGTGCGGCATGCGATGTTTGCGGCACCTACGAAAATATCGAACACCTGCTGTGCCACTGTCCTCGTTTCGCCTCAGAGAGACAAGTTGTTGCCAACGCACTGCGGCGACTGGATGATCGGCCACTTTCTGTGCAGGTGCTATTACAGCACGGTCCACATCTCTCGACAGCCCACAAGGCAGTCAAAGCCATCTTGTGCGTTTTGAGGACGACGGGCTTGTGTGAACGCCTATGACTTGCGGTGCAGTTCCACACGCTGCACTGAATTCACTGCCTCTCTCTCTCCCTTTTCCTTCTCTTCCCTCCTCTTTTTATTCCCCTTCCCTAATCCCCAAGTGTAGTGTAGCCAACCGGAAGTCTTCCTGGTTTAGCTCCCTGCCTTGTCCCTTTCTCTTTGCTTCCTCCTCCTCCTAAACGTGGGAGCGTCAATCAGCGCCGCCTGTAGCCGTTTGTGGAAGTAATATGCTAGTCTCAGCATGTTACAAGAAACGGTACCACCGATCAAAAGATTTTTGCCAGACCATACGAAATGTGATTGCGGGCAGACCTTTTCTCCTTAAGCGTCGGAAAACGCTGTTTTTGCAAGTGAAGTAGCCTTTCTTACTTAGTATCTGGGAATGCCATCGAAACGTTTTCATTAGTTTTCTATGAAGACATCAGCTGCCTGAGCATATAAACTTAGAGATTTACCGTTAGCTTTTGTTCCGGACAATGTGAATTGGTATTACCATCTTCACATGAATGAAAATATAGACGAGTTGGTGTGGTAGCACAACTGAAAATATGAGTCGGAAAGAAGGACGACGAACTTTCAAGTGGGTTGAAGCTAGGCAAGTTGGTGATTGGTGATGATACCGTACGGTTGAGTAGCGCATGTAGCGAGTGTCGTGTCTTTCTTGTTCCCTTTGTCCTCGTAAAAAAGTATGTAACATCACCGTATGGAATAGCGCGCGCCTCTACAAAGCAAAAACGTCGCGTATTTCAAAGGGACACAGAAGGGGAAAACTATACTCCACGACAACTTTTCTTAACAGCACTGTGGAAGCTAGAGAACCAAAGCACATGCCTGCTACGGTGCCAAAAAAATAATATTTAAGTTTACTGATAACTGTTTCACTTCGCTTGCTGAAATAAATACTGCTTTATTTATAATGAGACTGAAACAGTTGCGGGAAGTTGTAGGTAAAATACATCAGTTATTGTTCACCTTACAAGAATGCTTTCCTTTTCTTTCCATTTTTTAGACAGTACCACCTTTTCACCACACCGTTTTCCAAGAAAAACATGGCGTCCGTGACGTCACTGTGCATCCGCAAACGTGTCTTTAGTTCTCCAAGAAATATATACTCGTAATAGGACACTAAAACGTACACTGAACAATCGAAATCTTTCTCCCATTCACAATTTTCATGTATATATTTTAGATGCGAAGCAGCTAAGAGCGGAGTTCAATCCGGTGGTGGTGTGCGTCCTGTCCACCCTTACTGCGCATGCGCCTACTCTCTCTCCCACTCTCCTCCTTTACGCAGGTGTTCGGTCGCCTTCTCTCATCCTCCCTCGAGCTGCTGCCGCGCACTCTCCTCCTTTACGCGGGCGGTCGGTCGCTTTCTCTCCTCTCCTCCCCCCCCGCGCTGCAGCCTGTACACCCACTCCCTCCTCTCCCTCCCCCCATTTCATATAAGCGCGTGCGCTCGGTCGAGGAAGTCTCGCTCGAATTGTGCGGTCGCTCCGTCGGTTCCCGGTTGCTGCAGTTGTCTCGAAAGCCTCGCTACCCTCGCCGCAGACGCGCGTTGTCTCTCTGTAGCGGAAGCTGTAGCTCGACGCTGACACTAGGCTTCGACGGGCCAGTGAACGTAAACGGAAACTTGGTGTGCACCTCCAATGCTGCTTCGCATCCCCTCATGGTTCCTTTTAATGGGAGATGGTGTAGTTCGCTTTAGTGGGAGATGGTGTAACCAACCGCAAGCTGCCGTACTACTTGCAGATCAACGCGAATGTGCGGAAGCCCCGCCTCCGTAACCTTCTCTCCAATATGAAGATAAGTTGCCGCCGAGTATAGGCACATGCGCAGAACTAGTGTGCTGAAGTGTGTGCGGCTTTTGCTTTGTAATTATCAGCCAACTAGCTTCGCAAGCATCTTTTCACCTCTTGATGGAATGCAGTAGAAGCGGCTGTTGCATATTTTCCTACCCGCAAATACGTTACGCGCGTTAATAAACCATTTGTTTTCCCTAAGCCTGATGCACATTAAACATGTCTTTTTTTCTGATTGGGGCTGCGTAGCTGTTGTGAGAACAGTATATTTCCGAAACGATGCTTTTTTGGCATTTACTGTGTTGTATAAACTTTTAACGATGCCCCGCCTATAATTTGGTGCACATGTTCCTCTTTCATGCTCTAACATTCTTGCTCGTTAGTTTTATACTCGACCGCCTTATCTCATTCAATTGTTTGGACATTCCATTTCTTCTTCAGCCCTTATTTATTTCTTCACCATAAGCATCCAGAATAGCAAATTCTACTTTATCCGTTTTGCTATCGTGAATTCTATTGGCAGATTCGGAGTGGCCGACGAACTCTCCGCCGGAGCACTCCACTAATCTAAGGGAATCTACCATTAGAACACAGGTACCCCATAGGAGCGGCAAATGTTGGCGCACATCTGCTTCCGGTAAAAGCGCAAGCTGACGTAACCACGCACCAGTCATTTTTCTTCCGAGACGCCACTCGCCTTCACGGGGATACAGTGGCTAGAGAGGGAGGTGTCAGCATCGCCGAGCCGGCGCCGAGCAAGTCGGTGCGGCACTTTTAGGGGCGAAGCTCCTTACCCCCGTATTCAGAAACGCTCCTTGACTTCAACTTGAGTTGCCACCACCTCAAGGCAGCGCGTTTGAAACGCGTGTGTACTGCCTTGGCACCGCCTAAAGACAGCGCGTACGAAATGCGTTTGTGCTGACACGGCCGTGGCGCTGCATTGAAGGCGGTCAAGTTAAAGTCAAAGAGCGTTTCTGAATACGGGGGGTTATGGCCTAGCCTTGTCGTCACCCGCTTCCGTCACGGAGAGATTCGTGGATGTGAGAATCAAAAAAAGGTTTAACAATGCATTAATATCAATAATAATTGTGACAGAACAATATAAAAAACCTAAAAGCGCAAGCAATTTATACTATTCGGCGACTTAACGTACACATTAGGGACCTTAGGACCTATCTTTGTCGTCGAAGCTCACTGTCCGCTGTCATGGTAGTTAGAAAACCTTTGCTATATTGGCAACATGTGTGCATGCTAATAAAAAAAGGTTTACGATAGACGAACAACAATTACAATTGTGAAAAACAATATAAAACAGCTACAAGCACACACTCGTTATACTAGTGGGCTACTTCAACGTAGACATTATGGAATTTAGGAACGAGCTTTGTCGTTGACTTTTCATGTCACTTTATGTCACTCAATTTACATTATATAGGGAAACGATCCGGTAACATATGTGAGACACAAAAAATGGCTCAGCAATACACTAATATCACTCATAACTGTGCCCGAACAAATATTAAACATAAGCACAAACCCTGTATACTAGTAGCCGACTTCAACGTAGAGATTATGAACCTTAGGACCTAGCTTCGCCCACTCGTCATCATTCACTTCGTGGAGATGCGTGCATATTTTTTAGAAGCGAGGATCCTTAGGCCGGCACCCCGCCGGCGCCGTCGCCACCTGCAAAGCTCCCTGGCACGGTGCCAGCTGTGGCGTCACCAACTCGCGCGGGAGGATGAATGAGCTTTATGAGCGCTGGAACTCGGTAGGCGTCTGCACGATGCTCAAAGCGCGAGAATATGAATGCACGTGGAACGGCGGATATATTAGTCTCGTTTTCCCTCTTTCTTCGTCTCTGGCCTCTCCACTCAAACTGATGAACGCCCGTTCCCACCGAGCGCCGCAGACGCTCTCCGCGCGTGCGGAGCAAACAAGGCGCGCGGCGCAAAAAAAACACGCACCCCTCTCCCACATGTCTCATTCTCCCTGTGCTGCGCGCTCCGCACAATCACTTGCTCAGTCGTTCCCGCCACCGAGTGCAGCAGACGCTCTTCCCACCCGCTCGCCACCTTATCGCCTTCATGAAAGCCAGCAGCGAAATGAGGCGCATAGTGGTTTGCGTCCCATTTCTGAAGAGCTTCGATCATCGGTTGTATTCGTACAGGGAACAGCTAGTTTTAGATGCGAAGCATCAAATGCTCGCGGCTATGTCCCTCCCTCCCGCATCCCCCGTCCCGCATCCAGCGTCCGGCCACTTTCATGAAGTAGGGAAGCAGCCATTATGCGAACCAGAACACTGTAGTAATATGAAGGCCGTCAACCACCAGATCAGAGTCATCAGAGTCATGGCCGAGAGCACAGAGAGGCTGCTTAGCAATGGCTAGGCAGGTGGTGTCTGTCGCCCAGGTTGACCCCATTCCTTGATCTTGCTTGCATGTGTTTGGAGGGGGCTTAGTCTGTCCCTCCTTCCCGCGTCCCACACCACCACAGCGCATGCGCGTCCCGTCGGCCTCTCTCTCCTACGCTCAACCCCTTTCTCTCCTCTAGGAATCCTCTACTCTACGGAGCGCTCTCCCACACCCCCACAGCGCATGCACGTCCCCTCCCCCTCTCTCTCCTCTCCTACGCCCCCCCCCCCCCCGTTCTTTCCTCTAGGAATCCTCTAATCTATGGAGCGGCGCGCACGACAGGTGGTGCAACAGCTGCATACTCCACTGGGGGCGCCATGGTAGTTCCGCGGTATGAAAATGACGGAGCGCGCCCGCCTCATTCTCTCTTTTGTGCAGCGCCACGATGAGTGCTCGGACCGCCACCGTGAAATGGGAGCGGCGGCGTTCCTCCCGCTCAAGCTAATTATCTCCCCGCTGCTTCGAAACCACACATGGTTCTCTTTAGCGGGAGATGGGGAATTTTAGATGCGAAGCATCTTACGCTCGGGGCACTGTCCGTCCCTCCCGCGTCCCGCGTCCGGCCACTTTCATGAAGTAGTGAAGCACCCATTATGCTAACCAGAACACTGTAGTAATATGAAGGCCGTCAACCACTACTACAGTCATCAGAGTCATGCCCGAGAGCACAGAGAGGCTGCTTAGCAATGGCTAGGCAGGTGGTGTCTGTCACCCAGGTTGACCCCATTCCTTGATCTTGCTTGCATGTGTTTGGAGGGTGCTTAGTCCGTCCCGCGTCCCACACCACCACAGCGCATGCGCGTCGCCTCCTCCTCTCTCTCCTACGCTCACCCCCCTTTCTCTCCTCTCCTACGGTCCTCTCCTTCAGGAATCGTCTACGAAGCGGCGCGCACGACAGGTGGTGTGACCGCTGCATACTCAACTGGGGGGCGCCACGGTAGTTCCGCGGTATGAAAATGACGGAGCGCGCGCGCCTCATTCTCTCTCCTGTGCAGCGCCACGATGAGCGCCCGGACCGCTGCCGTGAAATGAGAGCGGCGACGTTCCTCCCGCTCAAGCTAATTATCTCCCCGCTGCTTCGCATCCACACATGGTTATCTTAAGCGGGAGATGGGGAATTTTTTTTCATGACACCACCGGGTGGCGCGTCGAGATGCCTTTGTGAAAGGAGCCTACATGACCGGCCATTGGGCTCCATGCCTCTGTGCTCGAACTGCATGAACAGCGCTGGGGCGGATGCATGAGGCGGCGATACGACCAGACGCCGCCACAAGACCAATCCGTGCGTCTGAATCGCGCGGGTGCGCGTTGATCGTGCGTCTGCAGAACGCGTTCCCCGGGCGTCTGTGTAGACGTGCGTCTCTTCGCCGTTGAGTTGGCCGTGTTTTGCGCTGATTAGCGCTGGGTGCTTGTGACTTCCGGTTGAATCCGCCGCTTTTCGCGGAGTAAAAAAAGTTTGGTAGACCCCACGTACCATCGGAATCTATGTCACGCATGCGGAGTGAAGGTAACCGTGTTGTAATTTTTTTGTTGAGCGAAACGTTACGAGTTGACGCTAACGTTAAACATGTGTAGAAATGTTATACGCACAGATATGTATGTTTAGCAGTCGCATATGGTTTATATATCCAGTACATTACAGTTGCGTAACGATGCCAAGAGCAACATGGGTACTACCAACACCAGAAGCGGTAAGCTGAAATCTATCACATGTGCTTGCGAGGATGGTAGCCCTGGATAGTGCTTCGTGGACCAACTACAGTTGATGGCGCTTAAGTATACAATTGAAATTAACCCGGCATGACGCCTGCCTCATAGGAGTACATATACCTATAATGTTTATAAAATTAGCCAGCGCTGCAACCACAATTGACGTTTCACCAACATTACGCCTGCATAGGGTATTTTTCCATAGGAGCTCTGAGACCTGGTGTGGCTGTGTGGTAGAATACTTTATTCCCACGCAGAATGCCTGCGTTCGATCTCTCCTGGGACCATCAGCTATATTCTTCGCATTCGTCGGGTCAACGCTGCCGTATCCGGTTTTTCATTCCGCTCTCGCATACCCCTATACCGCGACCCGCGGTTTACGGGTATGTGCCAGACGTGTCTGGAGGAAAGGGTTTGACGTCGTACGCGATGGGATTTTGACATTATTCATGTCATTACCAGACAGTCCTAATCGTCAAACAATTTTACCCCTCCCATACTAATTTTGGTCTACCCCAAGTTGAGGAGGTGATCTTGAGAGCCCCCAGACGTAGGCGGGTAGATAGATAGACAGGTAGATAGATAGAGACGTAGATAGAAACGGCCAAATTGTCTGCAGTACGCAAAAAAAAATCACGCCATATCCACGAAGTGAAGGATGATGAGTGGGCGAAGCTCGGTCGTTTTCATCCATGGCAGAAAGAAAATGTGTGGTCTGGAACGCGCTTATAATTCATGGTCATCAGCGTCATCGTCATCGTTATCACGTGTAGTGGGTACATTCCACTATACTGGAACGCGCTTATACTTCATCGTTATCACGTGTAGTGGGTACATTCCACTATACTGCGTCATCGTCATCTTTATCAAGTGGAGTGGGTACATTCCACTACACGTGGCTACCTACCTACCTACCTACTACTACTACTACTACAGAGGAGGGACAGACCCACACCCTATGGAGCTTCGCCCCTAAAATCACGCCATATCCACGAAGTGAATGATGTCATCGTCATCGTTATTACGTGTAGTGGGTACATTCCACTACAGTGGAACGCGCTTATACTTCATCGTTATCACGTGTAGTGGGTACATTCCACTATACTGCGTCGTCATCATCTTTATTACGTGGAGTGGGTACATTCCACTATACGTGGCTATCTACCTACCTACTGCAACTACAACTACGACAACTACAGAGGAGGGACAGACCCACACCCTTAGGAGCTTCGCCCCTAAAAAATGCTGCACGTTTAAAAGTTGCTCCGTGGAGTGGATCTCGTGACGGAGCTGCGACGGAGCTGCCAATGGAACATACAGAGAGCACTCTCAATCTGCCAATGGAACCGACCTGCTCCGTATGGAGCAGAAAAAGTGTTACCGGAAGTGCTTCGAATCTGAAAATGGATGACGCCATGAGACACTTCCACGCGTACTTTTTGTGATATTTCCTCTTATTTCGCGTGACCTGCAACTTGTTGCAGTTTTATTCATGATTTCAGTTCATCTTGTGAAATTATCTGCAGTTTCAGTTTCATTTATTTACTCAGGTTCCTGTACTAAAGTAGAGACTGTGATAAAACAAAAATAAATTCGTTTTCTTTAACCTTTATGGCATCAACGTTATCTTTCCAAACAGCAAAGATAGAACGCATTCATGTCTAAGTACAAGCACCATGATGTGAAAAAATTGTCCAGGTGCATCCCATGCGACGAAAAATGTTCTTACCATGTTGTGGAGTTGTCTCGCTCAGACACAGTAAAATTGTACGTGGTGGCGGTGAGATTCTTCATACGCATGTGTTCACAAGTGTAAGTTTCAGTGATACAATCAGTTCCATAACAATCGTCGTAACCTGTTATTTTTTCACAGGTGTAGTACAAGTACAGCGGAAGACTTGTGTTGAGCACCTAAATGAAAAAATGTTTTCGACAGGTGAACTTTAGATGTGCATCCTTCAAATATGTGACAAGAAAAACTCTCGGGGGCCATTATGCATATGGCTACGACGACTCGAAGGTGAAAGGCATCTTCTATTATCTCTGATTCGATCTATCGATTGTCTCCTTCAGCCTTCAAAACCTCTCTACGCGTGGATTTGCACGGCCTCCACAATCGGAGGCATTGCAAGATTCCTACAACTTACCTGTTTTTGCACTGCCTCAGTGTATGGCGCATATTTGACAAAGGCACTGCGTCACCTGATGACCTAATGGTACGTCATGATGGCGTCATATGGCGATGCAGTAACGTGGTGGTTAATTTTTTGCGTTTCATGAGGCACCTAAAGAATTAGCGTTGAAATAGTACATTGCTATGTGTTTTTTTTTTAATTTATGGATGGATTAATAGGTGAAGTAATGAATGAAATAATATTTTCACGTTGTCCTTAGCAGTCACCTTATTATGAGTAGCTAGTGTCGAAGCTAATAAACATAAGATATTTTTTCATGCTCTTAGCAAATGAGAGGTAGTTTCTTTTATACATTTCAATTTCTTATTAGCCTTGTCCTACGGAGATGCACTGTAGCGAGGTAATAGGTGCCTATAGTCGATTCCATTGAGGGTGATATTGCGTTTAATGTCAAATGTTAGCCGCACACAAACGCAGTAGCTTTCCGGAGCGTCGCAAATGAACTGACATCCACGGTCGCTCGTTATCACTTGCGGCGGCCAGTGCCGAAATATGATCCAATAGAGCAGGATAACGGAGTCGGCAGAGCCGATCGCGGAAAAAATGGCGGCTGTCTCGCAGTACCGACTATTAGAGTGGACACACACAGCCATCCAGCTCTTACCTGCGCATGATCGTGTGATGGTACCCAGAAGATGAATGCGCACTTGCTCAAAAGGAAAGCGAAGAGTACCCCGGCGGGGGGCTGGCAAAACGCTGTTCTGTAGTCTGCTGCACTTGCGACTATAAAAAAAATCCTCATCTCACTCGGCATTACATACCACGCACAATGCGGGGAGAAAACGATGGTTCCGATCACGGTCCACGATCGCCTCACCGTTCCGCCGCTCCCCAAGAACATGCACCCGACGGGGCGCCGCAGCAAAAGAGCGAGTGACCTACAAAGAATGAATGGCAACAGCGACGAGGTGGTGTACGTGGACGCCGCGAGATACCCAGAGCGAAGGTGTGCTCACGTGGTCGCAGTTGTGAATCGCACGGGCAAGTGCAACGCGAGCGCCACTATGCGTACGGAACACACTGAGGCGGCCGAAGAGGCGGCGATCGCTCTTGCGCTGGTCGCGGCGCCGGAAGCTGAGGTCGTCATCAGCGACTCCCAAGCTGCCGTTCGTGGCTTCGCGCGCGGCCGCATCTCGTGGCAGGCGGCCCGCATACTTCAAACTTGTTATGGCAGCAGGGACGGCGGCGGGCTTCGAGGAGCGATGACCTCGACATCGTCGTCCTCGCAGTTCAAAACCGGAAATGCGACAGTCTTCCTCCTGTGGACCCCGGCTCACACTAGCGTCCCGCTTGCAGGTAACCAGGCCGCCCACACCGCAGCTCGAGGTCTCATTCACCGAGCCGCGGCTGACTCGGTGGCCGCATACACCTCCGAGAGCGGGGCGATATCATTAACAACACAACAACAGCAAACGGAATGGTCATGGGGCGATCGCCTGACCACATTCAGCGAGATAACACACCATTACAGACTAAACAGACGCATATACCCACCCCCACACGACAAAGTAAACAAAAAAACAGGCCGTAACCTGGAGGTTGTTACAAACCAACACTTTCTCCAGCCCGGCGATCCTACGCCTCTGTTATCCGAGTCAATACCCGGCGGACGTGTGCAAAGCGTGCGGGGAAAGAGCGACACTGCGGCACATGCTTTGGGAACGTACCGGGAGAGTAAATGTCACTGCCGCCGCTCACTACGCGACGCATG
The DNA here is from genome assembly GCA_030522465.1 of Rhipicephalus appendiculatus. NCBI lineage: Eukaryota > Metazoa > Arthropoda > Arachnida > Ixodida > Ixodidae > Rhipicephalus > Rhipicephalus appendiculatus. The sequence goes on along the minus strand of JALIZH010017216.1, from coordinate 7,021 downwards.
CTAGGCAGGGACAAACTGCGAGAGCAATCTTTGCTGCTACCACCGCGCGAGGGCAGGGGCCGGCCGCCACCGCGGCTGCGGGCACTACTGCGGATCAGCTGCGTCGGCGTCGCTGCCGCTGGGAGGCGGCACTCACGAGCGACAAGCTTTCCGACTAGCTTTGGGCCGTCCGGCAAGCCGAAGATGCCGCCCGGGTCCAAGGACTTCCCGCCGTCATCTGAGGCACCGCCATCATTGACGGAGAGTGGGACGGAACAGGGGGGCAATCCCCGCTTCCCCCCCGCCTCGCCCGAAGGAGCCGGACTTGAAATAAAGTTTATGCATTCATTAATTCCCTCTAAAAGGAACCATGTGTGGATGCGAAGCAGCGGGGAGATAATTAGCTTGAACAGGAGGAACGTCGCCGCTCTCATTTCACGGCAGCGGTCCGGGCGCTCATCGCGGCGCTGCACTGGAGAGAGAATGAGGCGCGCGCGCTCCGTCATTTTCATACCGCGGAACTACCGTGGCGCCCCCAGCGGAGTATGCAGCTGTCACACCACCTGTCGTGCGTGCCGCTCCGTAGAGGATTCCTAGAGGAGAGGACGGGGGGGGACCGTAGGAGAGGAGAGAGAGGGGACGTGCATGCGCTGTGGGGGTGTGGGACGCGGGAGCCGCTCCGTAGAGTAGATGATTCCTAGAGGAGAGAGAGGGAGAGGACACGCATGCGGTTTGGGGATGTGGGACGCCGGAGTCGCTCCGCAGAGTAGAGGATTCCTAGTGTAGAGAAAGGGAGTAAGCGTAGGAGAGGATAGGGGAGGGGACGCTCCGTAGAGTAGAGGATTCCTAGAAAAGAGAAACGGGGTGAGCGTAGGCGAGAGAGGGGGGAGGCGACGCGCATGCGCTGTGGTGGTGTGGGACGCGGGAAGGAGGGACGGACTAAGCCCCCTCCAAACACATGCAAGCAAGATCAAGGAATGGGGTCAACCTGGACCACAGACACCACCTGCCTAGCCATTGCTAAGCAGCCTCTCTGTGCTCTCGGCCATGACTCTGATGACTGTAGTAGTGGTTGACGGCCTTCATATTACTACAGTGTTCTGGTTCGCATAATGAGTGCTTTCCTACTTCATGAAAGTGGTCGGACGCGGGACGCGGGAGGGACGGACAAAGGCCCGAGCATAAGATGCTTCGCATCTAAAAAACGTTCCTTGCCCCTTTACCATGTCCGCGCTGATCCATAGCGACTTGATGTTGTGTCATAGTGCATTACAGGTAAAACACGAGAAGGGAGGTTTTCTGGCACCACGAATAACCGTGGAGGCAAAGTAGCAGTGTAATTCCTTTTGTAAGCTTGGTGATTGCAGACACACAATCGCCGTGCTAAAGTTGATTTTCAACAGACCGTGCAAATATTAATGCAGCTTCAGCCAATTCCATTCCATCATATGGCCCATAGTAGGTAATTCTATATTCACTCAAAGTGTCATATTTTGAAATGCTTCGGGTACACATGTGGAAAAACTTGCATTCTACTTCAAAGTCGATCACCCCTCCTGTGTCACCCGATATTGAAACTATGACGCATTGTAGTGAAGAATTACCCCTCTTCATCCATGTGCCATACACTGTAACCGCAGTTTCCAGCTTCCCATTAGAGATAGATGCCTCTTTCTTAAGTCTTTGACAGCTTTTGCCAAACTGTTGTTCACGGCGCTCGTGGATGCACCATGGAGCCTCGCGTTGTAGGACGCAAACTTTGTTTTTGGTGGCGATAAATTGAGCGCATCACTCATGATGCGACCAGATCTTAATCTTTTTTCGCACGTCCTAATGTCATAAACGAACATTTCATTTGTTACAAATACGTTGCCGGCACTGTGCCTGCATACTTCGAACACATTGACGCATCGCGCTCGATGAAAGATTCATGAAGGATGCTGAACCATTTCACCTCAGTAGCTTCATTCATATGTATTTTGCCTTGTTGAACCTTTTACACACGGCGACATCTTGAAAGATGGATGATGAATGAACTTTAATGGGTCCTTCGGAAGCTTTAGAGAAAATAAAAGTTGATTATAGGGTAGCCAGTCGCGACATCAACACCGATCCTCTCACCATGTGTTGGGTGGCCTGCACTTCGCCATGTATGTTTCTCACCTCTCTTTTTGCTAGTAAACTGATTACCTTCTAATGTTCTCTTTTCTGTTCTATTTGCTGGATGATCGTGCCATCTCACGGCAAGGTTATACGTTTGAAAAGAGAAGGGAGGTGACCGCAAACGGGATAGTCAGAACAAGACCACACAAAGACAGACAACACTCGCTACAAGAGCAACAGTTGGCGCACATGTGTAAAAAAAATATTTACAACAATCACATATATAATATATGAGTACTTTTAACACACCCACAATGCTAAAAGACTTCATAACAATAAACAAAACCGAAAAACTGCAAAAATTACACCATCTCCCGCTAAAGGGAACCATGTGTAGATGTGAAGCAGCGGGCGTTAACGCTTCCACTGGCGGTGGCGTTGACGCTGGCGCTATCGCAGCGTTGCGCAGGAGAGAAAACTGAGGAGGCGCAAAGCACGCAGTGATGGAGCGGTGTTTCCTACTGGAACATGCCAATCGCTGCTAATGGGCAATGAGAGACAGAAGACTCCGACTGGACACAGAGACCCGCAGTCGGCTTTTAGTTAACGCGCACGCTGCGAATTTTTATTGTTCAACAACGCGCAGGAGAAATCTCTCACCGGCACCACCTTGGAGGTCAAGATCCATTGCCATATATACGGGATGGACAATGAACGGTTGTGCAGCGCGAGCAGTCGGTTTTTTCAACCAAGAAACTCGCTAGCAGACGCTGCCTGCGTCGGCGTCGCGAGGCGAGAGAGGGGGGGTAGCGTAGGAGAGGAGAGAGAGGGGGGGGGACGCGCATGCGCAGTGGGGGTGTGGACGCTGTGGGCAGGGATGCCTAGAGGAGAGAGGGGGGAGCGTATTAGAGGAGAGAGAGGGGGGGACGCGCATGCGCAGTGGGAGCGCGGGGAGGGATGCCTAGAGGAGAGAGGGGGGGGAGCGTAGGAGGGGAGAGAGGGAGGGGGAGGCGCATGCGCAGTGAGGGTGTGGTTGCCGCGGGGAGGGATGCCTAGAGGAGAGAGAGGGGGAGAGGAGGTTTTTTATTTTTTATTTTTTTTTGAAAGGTTTGCGCATGCGCAGTAAGGGTGGTCACGCCGGCACACCACCACCACCACCACCACCACCACCACCGGATTAAGCTTCGCCATAAGATGCTTCACATCTAATAAACAAACCATACTCCGGGCTCTCTCCGCTATTTTTAACGCCAGGGCGCTCGGCGCACTTCGGCGCGGTACCATAGCGCGGTATCATACCCAGGAATTCGGGACATCGCAGTTAGTTCGCCGTTTTTCACACCACGGGGCCTACAGACCCTCAACTTTCAAAATTGGCGCGATGACGCATGCCGTGCGGTAAACAAAACAATAATACGTATAAAAAAACAGCACGATATCGACTGTCGCCACCGAGAGCGAACCGTGATCGCTTACTGATAAGGGCAAGACGTACGACGAGCGGTCGGCGCTGGCTGCTCGATTAAATCAGCAGTTCTTTTGCAAGGAATGCGTGCACCCAAGTCGCTCGGCTGTGCATGAAAAAAAAAAACTTAATTTCGAAAGGGCGTGCCGCCCTTCCTCTTGTCCTTTTCAATATATTTCGCCCAATTGGAGAGTTGTCGGCCCCCACGGGTACATTGAAGAAAGTAAGTCCATCCTTTCGTCGCTGCCGTTTTTGTAATCTAAAAAATAAGCTAATCTCAAGAAAATAATACAAGCCTATTAGATGGTGATGACCGTTTGAGAATATGCAGACACAGACTTGACGTCCCTGATACTTGTTTGCGCCACTTTACAAATGAATTATTTTGCGCTATAGCGCGAAGGCAACAGGCCGTGACATATTCACTGCCAGCGACAATCTTTTTTATCAGTTCAAGGAGGGTAGAAAAAACATGGCTGATCCCTTTGTCAAAGAAATCGGTATAAGACGAAAATGAAACCTGTCTCCACATAGGTAGTTGAGTGTTTATTGTACAGTGTTTCGCCACAAGGGCGAAGCAATGAAGGCTACAGCAACATATTGTAATGTCATGTTAAGAACGGCAAGCAGCTCGAATCTTGCTGCGCGCACCTCAAGCAAAAATGACGCACGAAATGAGCATACACCGGACGAGCGCGCACTAACAACTGTCACAGCTCGACACCTAAGGCGCGCTGCTGAAACATAAAGAAATACGCAAGAAACGAACGCACAAGTATACACAGGACGAGCGCGAACAACTGTAACAATTGTTTTTTCGTGTGTTGGCAGTGCTCTCCTTTCGCAAACGCGGTCGCTGTGGCGAGCGAAGTGACATTCATGCACACTTTAACCACTGTAACTTCAAAGCAAACGTGCGGCGGAAGCATAAGACGTAAAAAGCGCCCCGATGTCACAATCACGAGATAAGCGCGCGCGGACGAGCGACCACGCCCAGTGGAGGCGCGTGCATTTCGTGACGAGAGGGGCGACAACCTTTAGAGCGCGCCCTTCCCGCCACCTTCGCGCCATCTCGCTAGTGTTAACGAAAACGCGCTGAAGTCGACGAGCTCTGAGGGCCGCCAATGATATATGGTGTATACACTCTAAGAAAAAAATTACACCATCTCGCGCTAAAGGGAACCATGTGTAGATGCGAAGCAGCGGGCGCTAACGCTCACACTGGCGGCGGCGTTGACGCTGGCGCTCATCGCGGCGTTGCGCAGGAGAGAAACCTTGGGAAGCGCAATCACGCAGTGATGGACCGGTGTTTCCTGCTGGAACATGCCAATCGCTGCTAATCGGCAATGAGAGACAGAAGATTCCGATTGGACACAGAGACCCGCAGTCCACTTTTAGTTAACGCGCACGCTGCGGATTTTTATTGTTCGACAACGCACAGGAGAAATCTCCCACCGGCACTACCTTGCATGTCAAGATCCAGTGCCTCTATATATAGGGTGGCCAGTGAACGGTTGTGCAGCGCGAGCAGTCGGTTTTAAATGCGAAGCATTTCTTAGCGAACTTCGGCTACTTTGAGCGTATCTATCTATCTATCTATCTATCTATCTATCTATCTATCTATCTATCTATCTATCTATCTAGCCGCCTACGACTTTGTGCTCTCCTGGCCGTATCGTTAACGGGATTTATTCCAAAATTGGTATGGAATAACATGACTGTATGACAAACAAGACTGACTGGTCATATCACGAAAATCACCACAAGCTTGTCATGAAAACTATGATTTACACGCCATGGTCATAGTGCTCCTGAAGCCGTCTTCTTAACTTGATATATCCAAAAATTCGCACGATGAGACATTTCTGCATGACCAACATAAATGACAGGTGGTAATATGAAAATCATGATCTGCATGTCAAGTACAACCCAGGCAGCACGCCGGCATTGGACCGATCTCGGCCCAACGTCGGCAAACGTCGGCGGCAATATTGGCCCCATGTCGGCAAATCACTCTCGCGCTACTTTCACCCACATCGGTCCGATGTCGGCTAGCCGGCGTTGGGCCGATGAGGGCTAGCCGGCGTTGGGCCGATTACGGTTTGCCGACGCCGGGCCGATGAGGGCTTGCCGGCGTTCGGCCGATTACAACTTGCCAGCGTCGGTCCGAGACCGGCCCGCCGTTATTCAGCAGATGATGGCAAGCCGTCATTGGGCCTATGTAAGCTGGCCGATGCTGGCATGGTGTCGGCCTCGCCGACGTCGGGAAGCCGCCGGTGCGATGGTTAGCACTCATTATTATGGTAATTTACCGTGCGGTGGGTAAGGTAATATACTGTGCCGTTGTAGTCTGCTCGTAGCCTGTTTAGATGGGGACACCGGCGGTAGTTGCTCGATGCGTACAGTAGCTTGATTAGAAAGGCTGTACGCGTGTTATAAAGTGAAACGGCTGCGTGCCGACCATGCATAGTTTGGTATTCCTGGGATTACTGTACTGTAACTCAGCAGTGCTAAAAAACCTATTCGCGGCACAACGGCATTCATCGACTACCGTTGGCGCTGTATTCGGTAAATACTTCGTAAGCAGAACGACCCATTTGGGGTCTTAGCGTAGCGTTGAGACCCAGAATTCTATGGAACCGTGCAAGGCCGAGAAGAAAAGTCAATATTGTCTCCAACACACCTAAAAGGATGAAAGTCCTGTTGCGTCAATTACGCATGCGTCTAGGTAATGAAGGAGCAACACATTTGCAAAGTGACAAACAAAAATTTATTCACACATATGAGAGGAGCCCCCCCCCCATCCCATGTTGATCAAATTCACCGAAAAGTAAGGTTGGGTTGGTTCGCAAACGTTAGTCCATCGTAACACATAACTGGAAATTAAATTACCCCTATCCTTTAAGCGGAAATCACAATTCTTTGAGTCATAACTTATGGGACAGAAACATGAATAAACTACAACACGCGACATGAAAAACGTTGCGAGTGGTGCCGCAAGGTTCCACATACTGTACATCTAAACGAGGTAGACACGCACGCACGCATTTCTTATCTCAAGGTAAGAATGCAACGGAAAAAGAAGCATGCATAAATACCTTTCAAGTGTGGCTCTTGTATCGGTAAGAACACGAGCGAATAAAAGGCATGGTCAATAGCGAACGCACGATAAAGACAACAAAAATTACACCATCTCCCGCTAAAGGGAACCATGTGTAGATGTGAAACAGCGGGCGCTAACGCTTACACTGGCGGTGGCGTTGAAGCTGGCGCTATCGCAGCGTTGCGCAGGAGAGAAAACTGAGGAGGCGCAAAGCACGCAGTGATGGAGCGGTGTTTCTTACTGGAACATGCCAATCGCTGCTAATGGGCAATGAGAGACAGAAGACTCCGACTGGACACAGAGACCCGCAGTGCGCTTTTAGTTAACGCGCACGCTGCGAATTTTATTGTTCAACAACGCACAGGAGAAAT
>JALIZH010017214.1:0-97001 GCA_030522465.1 Rhipicephalus appendiculatus | reverse complement strand
CCTCACCACCTCCTCCTTTTTCTGTCTTTTTGCTTCATCTCTTTCTACACTACGCCCTCTTCTCCTTTCCCTCATCCTCGGCGGAGGCAACGAAATAACGCCGGCCGAGCTATTGCGTTGCACGCGCTAGAGCCCTTCATGATGATGATATACCTAGTAGCCTGTCGATGCGGCAAGGAGCTTGCCAAGCTTCAATAGCTTGGCGATTTCATCGTCGGTTCCGTGTCCTTGTGTCTCTCACGCGTTGTTCACGTCGACATCAAATACCAGCAAGCCCGGTCACACAGCTTGCTTCAATAGCTCCTTAGTTAAAAGGAAGGATTGTGGAAGTCGCTTGGCCCTAGCGGCACAGGCACTGGTTTCATGAAACTGTCCTAAAGTAAGCCGTAGAAATGCTTTAAAACTGTTTCAGTACTTACGGCCCAAATGAATCATATTAACACATCACCGCCTTAGTCTAAGATTACGCTTCAATCTAAGGCTGAAGTTTGGGCACAGAATAACAAAGTGCATTTACCGCCAATCAAGAACTAATTCATAGGTGGCACCTTGTATTTAGTTTCAAGTTACAGTGGCGGTCGAAATATTAGAGACCACGGGAGCGCGTGTCAAAATGCACCGCGGCGCCTTCTGACGGCTGCTTGCGAAGCTCGAAAGCATGCACTGCGCATGCTCGCCCTTTTTTACCTGCAGCACGCTCGTTCGCTAGCCTCAACATCCCGTGCAACACAACGCCAGAGAAAACGCATGTCTCCGCTTATGGAGTCGCTGCGGAAACACCGAGCGATTTGCCTGATTGAAAAGACTTCTGTTTGACGAAAACTTCGTCATGGTCCGGGGTAGGGGAGAAATTTTTCGTCAGCGCTCTCTTTTTTTAAGTACATCAGTATCTTGTAGGTTTGTACTATAAACAGCCTGATGCTAGTTTCTTCTTTCATTTAGCTTATGAATGGGCGCAAAATACTTGCTCCGAGCACTAAAAGAAATTGCAGCATGCATGATCCAGTCACCATGCAAGATCGAGTTCCGCGAATGAATGTCCTGGATAATCTGATCACGTATGTTGATTTAGGAGAAAATGACGCAAAGCATGTCTTGCGCTCCCGCGGAGCGTACATGAACAAGGAGTCGAGCGCGGCGCACCGAGCATTGCCAGTACAAGTTCAGTATTTCATTACGATAAGATCGCTCCGTGCTTCCACGGCGACTGCAGAAATGGCACATTGTGTTGATTGCGGCGTTCCGGTGGCCGCGCACTTGAAGCGAGTGAACTAGCAAGCTGGCAGGTAAAAATGGACACGCGTGCCCAGTGCGCACTCGAACTTCGCAAGCTGCCGTCAGAAGGCGCCGCGGTGCTGTTTGCCATAGAGTGCCTCGATGCGCTCGTTCGTCCCCGCTCCGTTCATGGTGGAGACAAGCGCGTCGTCTGCTACAGCGGTCGCCATTACTGATCCCAATCGTCAACGCGCGCACTGACAGCGCGCGTATTCGCAGCCTTTTGCTCACGAGTAAAGACACTTTGTGCTGGACTTGCCTTCGCAAACGCATAATCATTCACGGATGTTGCTAGTTATAGGTTTGTAGCCACGTATCACAACAAGTAATCGAATGTTTCGCGCCTAAAGGTGTTGCAGGACGTAATGACCCTCACCGCCGGCGCGGCCGCTGGCTGCGGCTGAGTGGTGCACAGCTGCTTTGGATCACTGAGAGCTGGAGGAATCACTATTCACTTTTATAGTTTGCGGGTGTATATGTTCGTTTATTTATTTAATTTTACACTGCATACACACAGCATTTCCCAACATGCATCAGGAGTGATAAACTTGCTGACGTGAGAACCCTAAGATTTAAATTACTCGCTGTTTAGCTAAATCTTAAAGCGAATAGAATTCGCGCGCAGGTTCCGAGGCTGCTGTTTTATGTGACCGATTTCCGGATATATTCATCCTCGTGTCCTCCTATTGAATGCCTATTTAAAATACTGCTGTATTTCCCATTTCGAGAAAATACCAGCGAAAATGCGGTAAGCATCACAATGTCGTTTAGCGATCGCAGCGGAAACGACTCTACTCTGTGATGCTTCAGTTTTCAGGCTCTCACGATGTCCGTTGTCACCGTCTGACCGAAACACAGCTGTTACCATTCCCGTAGCCAGGAGGGGAAGGGCTAGGGCCCCTCCCCCCGAAATTCTCATGGAGGGGGGTGTTTTACCGAAAATAAATAAAATAAATAGTGAAAATGGGTGTCTTTTGCAAGCCCCCCCCCCCCCCCCCCCCGAAAAAAATTCCTGGCTGCGGGCCTGGCTGTTACATATACCGTACAAAGAGCGTTCATAGCGCGCATGTGATTTAAAAATAGACCGTACTCTGTCCATCCGTCCATGCATATATCCGTCCATCCGTCCGGGCGTCCATCCGTGCATCTGTCCGTCCCGCGGTCCGTCCGTCCGTCCGTGCGTGCGTCCATCCGTCCGTGTATCTATACGTGCGTCCATCCCTCCGTACGTCCGTGGATCCGTCCGTCCGTCCATCTGTGAGTGCGTCTGTCCATATCTGTCCGTCCTTTATACTAGTCGGCTACTTCAACGTAGACATGCACCTTAGGACCTAGCTTCGCTCCGTCATCAGCAGTCACTTCGTGGATCTGCAGCCATTTTTTTCAGCGCAGCAAACTGCGCGTTGAAATTAGTGACCGTGTATGGTACACAAAAAGCGTTCCTTCAGGGAGGTAATTCTGGAAAATTATTCCACCGGATAACGTAAAATTGTTTTTTTCTATTTGTCGTTCTTGTTCCGCAAGAAAACACAACTCAGAGTGAATAGTTGCAGTTCATTACAGACGCGACAATATTCGTAATCACACGTTCATACATAAAAAAAAAAGAAGTAGAAAGAGATGCCCGCGATCGCGAAAGTACGATTTCGAAGCACAGCCCGAAAACAACGCCAAATTTATGAGAACGGTTCTCAACATTCGAGGCACCAACACGCAGTCAAAACCACGCACATAACTTGTAATGGCGTTGCTAGTAATATACACGCCGTTTTAAAATTCATCCCCAAAGTACCCGACGTGCTTGCAATACCCACGTTGCATAGACGAGAGGCACTCTTCGGCTGCCACTTGTCACGCTTTATTATCATTGTCCATAAAAGTATTCTTTTAGGATCCCTTGGGAAAGAAAACTTCTTCCATCCATTCTTAGAATGGTTCGTGCACTGTGGCACGCAACATCCAGTCATCTTGCGGGACTCGCTACGAATCAGACGGGCGACAAGGCGGCAGGCGCCGCGTGCACGCTTAAAAAGAGCGCGGCGTGGGGTAAAACATGGCGGACGCGCGAGGCGAGGCGGCGTCGACCCTTTCAAAGAATGGCCACACTCTAAGCGGGGGCGCGCGCATCGAGGCACTCTAGTTTGCCACGCGCTGCCATAGTCTCTGATATTTTGACCGCCACTGTACTGTCGTAAGCAATATCAAAGGCAACACGCGAACGCGTGGCGAGTAGCCTCAAAGCCGAAGTTGGGCGATGCGCTGCGCCCGCTCTAGGAAATAAAGTGGAAAGGGCGTCGCGGTCACCTCAGGTGTCGGCACGCCAGCCTCGCTATTCCTGATAAAATGCGGCAGCTGATTAAGTATCATGGCCTGCTCGCGAGTATCAGGCAGGTATGCCAAGTATAGCGCGGCAGGGCTGTGTATAGCTCCGCGCAAAGTATTGCTTTTCTATTAAAAAAGATAAACGCTCTCTCCAGCCACCTTTAGTTTTTAGCTTTCAGTTTTAAAATGTCCCTACGTTTCGAGACCCGTTCGGAACCTTCTTCAGGGGGTGACTGTCCGGCCGGCTCCGAATCTAGCGCTTTTTAGTGGTTGTCTCCCTCTCCTCCGTCGTTCTCCCTATAGCTATTGTTGGTGCGTTGTCTTTCTTTTACATTCGGATGCCGTGTACATACACGCTCGGAAGGGTCCCAGATGATAGCCCAATGCTAACATTGACCGATGAACAGGGGCTCTGACCAACTAATGTAAATAAAAACAGGTCAACTGGGACTCTACTCAACAAATGCCGCAATGAACAGGCCTTAATTTTCGTCACTCGCGACTTCGTTCTCAATCTCACCACGACTCCCTGCCTTAAGCTGAAACGTGCTCTGGACCCATTCCTTGTTTTGTACCGCCACCACCACCAAGTGCACGTGACGATAACTTTTTCTGCCGGAAAAATAGCCGGCAACTCGTCTTTCGTCCATCACAATGTAGTGAGCGAGCTTTATGCTACATCATGCGGACCGCGTCTAAAGCTCTTCATATTCACCATGTTGCTTGCAGCTTCCACCATGTTCGAGTTTTATGACAGTGCTCGTGCGTTGCTCGAAGTCAAAAAGAAAGGCTCCTGAGTTCTGCATGCGCTGTGGACGAAACGTTGGTCGCTAAAGAAACCTAGTAGCGTCCACGCCGTTTCGGTTTTTCGAGAAAGCCATTATCGCTTCTTTCCGTCGTAGATTTGCGGCGCTTCAAGCTTGGCGCGCTTCTGCGGGATCATCCGAATTATCCGGGTTCCGGCCCAATGCGACCGAATTAAAGATAGCTTTATCTGATTGAGCTATACGTATGCTGGCATGGACCAGAGAGCACGTCCGAATTATGCGATTTTACAAATTATCGGCGGTCGCATTGACGATTTTTCACTGTAACATGAAGATACAGGTGTTACTGGCTTTTATTGAGGTATGCAGAGACCGCGACAATTGTAGCATCAGAGATGTCCGTGCTAGCCAACCGATGGCAATGTGCTTCTGTATGGGGGGTGCATGGGGGAAAGCGTCGGTGCATGGGGGGAAAGCGAACGGCGGCGAGGAGAAGGCGAACGACGGGAGGAGATCGCTGGTTCGGCGACAGGAGCAAGTTCGTAGTTTTCCGAAGAACTGTGGCGTGGTTGAAAACGGGGCGCCTACGCGACCCATCTTGGACGCACGTTCTTGGCGACGTGCGGTGTGCGAAGGCGACAGTAACGTGCAACATGTCCAACAAGGCCACAATGATAGCAAATGGGACGGCTGTCTTCCTTGCGCCAAGGTTCGTCGGCTCGTGCATACTGTACGACTGGTCGGGCGCGCGGGGATACTGGCAGGCGTATTGGCGCGCGACGTGGGCCGTAACTTTGCAGCGCAGGCCTCGAAGTGACATTGGCGTGCGTCAGGGAAGCAGCATTCGTAGTCAGAGATCCAGTCTTCAACACCTCGGTCTTCTGTACCTCTGAAGATTGGTGGGTCGAGTTGACGCAGTCGGCCAGGGCAGACCACTGTAGTCACCGGGACACCGGGTTGTTGTGGTTGGTTTGGTCCCTCTTCCGCCGTTGCAGAGGCGGGCTTGAGTTTCCGGCGGCGAAGTTCCAGATTTTCGTTATCCAACACAATTGTTACGGGGGTTTATTAAGGTATGCAGCGACCGTGGCGATTTTGCAACAGCAGTCAGAGCGCAGCGAGAGAGTGAAGTGTCCGTGCAAGCCAGCCGATGGCGATGGGCTTCTGTATGAGCAGGTCTTCTTCCTCACACAGCAAAATTTAATTTTAATAAATGGTGACGAAGGACCTCGTTTTCCCCAGCTGGGCCGTCAAAGCAGTTGCACCTCGACACCGCCGCTGTCACTCCTCCTGAAGAAGGAATCGAGTGGATTTCGAAAAGTCGGGAATAAACCAATTGTCTTTGGTTGGAGCATTGTGAAAGTCCTAATTATTTACTCAACCAGACAGGCAACTCTGTCAAAATGTTCACCTTACATGCAGTTGGTACTCTTCCACAACTAACCACGTGATGCGAAGAAATAAGTCGAAATATGACGATTAGCAAGCCGACCAATGTGGCTAGAGCTAACGAATAAGATAGAGTGTGTCAATGTATCCGATTACTCACTTCCCTTTAGGCCTACTATGCTTGCGCGGGTTCGTCAAAGACAGCGGCCGCAAACGAAATAATTTTCATAGTGACGCCATGAAGGATTTCCTGAAAACTGAGAGTTGGCAGAGTGACCTGGTGTACATGCTCGGAATATCACAACGTTACGTTGTAAAAAAATGGTTCGCCTCTCTGTAAACAAGTGCCTCCGATAAAAAGTACAATCAAACAATATATATAGGTCTAAATAGCAACTATGGAATTTTAAAGCGAAATGCATTTGGGTGAACTGAAAAGGCGACACTCACAAATGCATTGCGTAATCCAAGAGAACAGGAAACATGTGCAAGTAAAAGGGAACAACTATGACGGCACGTCAACTAACTTATTTATTCTAAAGAAAATCTGGAAATGGCAATAGTTAATGCGTACAGCGGATAGTATAATTTGATCTGTTCTTACTGATTCTATGTTTAGTAGAAGTATTCAAGATGCTGATGGAGAAGGATTGAGAGTGAAGATCGTCAACGAGTATTTTCGAAACCTAGGAACGGTTTTCAGGTGAGGTCCTCTTTTTCGGTAACTATTGATATGAATAGCATTGGGCCATCTCTTAGCAGAAGGAGTCAAGGTGTCTGTTAAAATTAATATTCAAAAGGTAAACAAACCAGGAGTGATATTAGGAGAAAACCAGGACGGACCTACGCAGGCCAGATAACACTTTGCCTCTCCTGCCATGAGTTATCACAATGATGATTCAGTGATTACAGTGATGGTGATGTTTATATAGCCTCTTGGCAAGAGAACGAGAATTCCAGGTCAACATTAAACGTCAAGAGTCTGTGATGCAGCATGTGTATCGGGGTAAGTTAGTATTCAGGCAACTCATAGAAGAATAACATCAATTTGAGCATGTACAGTAGCAGGCTACAACAACAGAAGCTAAAGTGGTTTCAGTACTTGTCACTAGGAGGTGTCTTCGAAATGCTCACAAGTTTAAATAATGCCCCTTGTATGACTGCAGATTACACTGAGTTGTTTTGTCGCAAAGCAAGGCCTCTTTAACTTAGACTATTTGTACTATGTGATTTTGAAATGTGAAGCGGTGTAAACTCGGCGGAATCTGTCTCCCGGGAACAAAAAATCACGCCATATCCACGAAGTGAATGATGATGAGTGGGCGAAGCTCGATCGTTTTCATCCATGGCAGAAAGAGAATGTGTGGTCTGGAACGCGCTTATACTTAATGGTCATCAGCGTCATCGCCATCGTTATCACGTGTAGTGGGTACATTCCACTATACTGGAACGCGCTTATACTTCCTCGTTATCACGTGTAGTGGGTACATTCTGCTATACTGCGTCATCATCATCTTTATCACGTGGAGTGGGTACATTCCACTATGCGTGGCTATCTACCTACCTACCTACTACTACTACTACTACTACTACTACTACTACTACTACTACTACTACTACTACTACTACTACAACTACAGAGGAGGGACAGACCCACACCATTAGGAGCTTCGCCCCTAAAAAGTGATCATCATCACGAGAGGGTATGCGCTCTCTACATTCCTTTCTTCACGTTCTTCCTCTTCTGCTTCGCACCCAGAACATGTGCACCGATTTCACCTGCATGGCCTGCAATAACGCTGATGGGCTAGAGAACGAGGAAGAATTCTTTCGCGAGGCGCTATTCCAACCCTTACCCTCGATCGGAAGGCGACCGCCCTAAGCACTCGGTTATCCAGGCCGGCTAGCAGAGCAAAGCATAGCCTTGCAAGCAAACTACATTGAAGCAAGGCGGTCTGAAGGGAAAGTGAAAGTGAGGAGGACAGATGTGATGGTGACAAGGAGGGAAAGTGGGGGGGGGGGGAGAGAATCAATCACAGTATGGAGAGAATGAAAGAAATAGACAAAAGAAATGCAGAAAAATAAAGAAACGTTACGAGAGACAGCATCCAGGGAAGAGCGAGAAAAAATATAGAATGACAGATAGGGAAAGAAAAGGGTAAAAAAGAAGGAGGAAACAGGCGAGAAATAGATAGAGGGGAGAGAAAGAAAGAAATGAATGAAATAGCAAAGAAGACAGAAAGAGCCGGAAAGAAAAAGAAATAGAGAGAAATCATTTTTACTCTACTTTATTTATACATTTTAATTTTTATTATTTAATACGAAATAAACAAGAAGATGACCCAAATAAATGAAGAGAATATAAAAGAAGATTGATATAGGGCATAAAAAAAAGAGTAAATTTTCAAAACCTAGCAAAATAGCAAAGGCTGGCATTGCATAGGTACCCATCAGCTCCGCTGTCTTTTAGCATTTCGCCTTCGGAGCGAGCTGCGCTACTCATTTCCTTTAATCGCATGTAAGTACTTCCGCTTTGCCTCTTTGCATTCCCTTTAGGGCTTTCTTTACTTCTCCTGTCAATACTGGTGGGATGTCAGATTCCTCTGGGCTATTATTGCTTCTGACGTTATCATCCTGACTGTCTCGGCTGCTGTACAGATCTCTGTAGAACTCTTCCGCTACCTCAACTATTCTATCCATATTGGTTGTGACCTTGCCTTCCTTGTCCCTTAATGCATACATCTGATTTTTGCCTATGCACAGTTTTCTCTTCATAGCTTTGAGGCTTCTTCCGTTCTTTAGAGCATGCTCAATTTTCTCCAGAGGCAAAGCCGCTGGTGAGGATCAGATAACGTCAGACCTGTTGAAAGACGGTGGAGAGATTGTGTTAGAAAAACTGGCCACCCTGTATACGAAGTGTCTCTCGACGGGGACGATACCAGATTCTTGGAAGAATGCCAACATCATCTTGATCCATAAGAAAGGGGACGTCAAGGACCTGAAAAATTACAGGCCCATCAGCTTACTGTCCGTTGTCTACAAGCTATTTACAAAAGTAATTGCTAACAGAATTAATACGACATTAGAGTTCAATCAACCAAAGGACCAGGCAGGATTTCGTACAGGCTTCTCAACAACAGACCATATTCATACTATCAATCAGGTGATAGAGAAATGCGCGGAATACAACCAACCCCTATACATAGCCTTCATAGATTACGAGAAGGCATTTGATTCGGTGGAGACATCAGCAGTCATGCAGGCACTGCGGAATCAGGGCATCGACGAAGCCTATATAAACATAATGGAAGAAATCTACAGCGGATCCACAGCCACTATAGTCCTCCATAAAGAAAGCGACAGAATCCCAATAAAGAAGGGCGTACGGCAGGGAGACACGATCTCTCCAATGCTATTCACCGCGTGTTTACAGGAGGTTTTCAGGGCCCTAGATTGGGAAGAATTAGGGATAAGAGTTAATGGAGAGTATCTCAGTAACCTGCGATTCGCTGATGACATTGCACTGATGAGTAACGCGGGAGACGAATTACAGCTTATGATTACTGAACTGGATACGGAAAGTAGAAGAGTAGGTCTGAAAATTAATATGCACAAAACTAAAGTAATGTGGAACGATCTTGGCAGAGAACAGCGCTTTGCGATAGGTGGCGAGACACTGGAAGTTGTAAAGGAGTACGTCTACTTAGGACAGGTAGTAACCGCGGAGCCGAACCATGAAAGTGAAGTAACTAGAAGAATAAGGATGGGATGGAGCACATTCGGCAAGCATTATCAAATCATGAATGGTAGCCTACCACTATCCCTCAAGAGGAAGGTATATAACAGCTGCATCTTACCGGTACTTACCTACGGAGCAGAAACCTGGGGACTTACAAAGAGGGTTCAACTTAAACTGAGGACGACGCAGCGAGCGATGGAAAGGAAAATGATAGGTGTAACCTTAAGAGACAGGAAGAGAGCAGAGTGGGTCAGGGAACAAACGGGGGTTAAGGATATCATAGTTGAAATCAAGAAGAAGAAATGGATATGGGCCGGGCACGTAGCACGTCGGCAGGATAACCGCTGGTCATTAAGGGTAACTGACTGGATCCCAAGAGATGGCAAACGCGTGAGGGGGAGACAGAAAATTAGGTGGGTAGATGAGATTAAGAAGTTTGCAGGTATAACGTGGCAGCAGAAAGCACAGGACCGGGTTGATTGGCGAAACATGGGAGAGGCCTTTGTCCTGCAGTGGGCGTAGACAGGCTGATGATGAAGTACTTCCGCGCTTCACGCGTATTCACAAGTGAGACGCGTAAAGCGAGCCGAAACACCAGAGTGGACGGAAAAGTGAATCGGCGTGCGCCGAAAGCTTTCCCATTTGTTCTGCCGCAGCTGGATGCCGCACCCGCCGTTTTTGCTATATATCTCTACCGACACCGTTGACAAATGAAGACAATGCCTTCAATTTCGCCCGTTTCCTGACATTTTAACAGTGGATCAGCTTAAGCTCGGCCAGCTCTCGGTTCGCGTTCAGAAAACCTATCATCATCATGAATGGCAACTGCTCTGCCACACTCGCCTGCCTGGTGCGCCTGGCTATAAAACCATGTTCCCCGCCTGCAATAATGGTCGGGCTATCGAGGGCAGCGTCCCTCTGGGCCATTTGCAGTGTGATTTTAACAGCGGAGAGAGAAAGAGACAGAAAGAAAGGGGGAAGCGATAATAAATAGACAGTAAAAAGATAGAAAGAACGAAAAATAGGGATAAAGAAACTACTCTAGAGAGAAAGGAAGAAATAGAAAGAAACATACAAAAATAGGTAAAAAAATACAGAAAGAAAGAAAGAAAGTCTTTCAAGAAACTACAGGCAAGTGCTGCAAAAGAAGCAGTTTGGCGCACCTGCCTGAAAGTTGAGAAGGGCTTAGAGGCAACGAGACTTGTGTCAAAGAACTTCGCTCTTCCATCGTTAAGAACTCGCGCATGTGCCGTTCTCCAAGCATCTCAGAGCGTAACTGCTGGCTCAATGGACAGTTATAGGTCGCGAGAAGCGCAAAGTTCCTCTACTTCCGCACTGTCCCGAACTGTTAATGCACGTGGGACGACCAACTTATTTACGAGTCTGCGAGTGTTCCTGCCATCAGGAAGGGCTCTGGTCTTCTAAACAGGGGGGTTTATGACCCACTAAGAGCACGAGGAACAAGACGTTTCACCATTCGCCCTCTTTATGCTTGGAACGAGCCTGGTGTTTATAAGGTATGTACATAATAAGACAAAGTATTTAAACAAGTTAGTGATGGCACCTTTTTTTAAAATGGCCGAAACGCTATAATACAGACGACAGAAATTGAATAATTATGATGATTTCAACTCTAGTGGCTATTAAAAAGTGTCATATTTCGGTATTAGAGGGTTCCATATGTTACATTGCGGCCAACAACACCATCCTTACCTTGTTATCACAGAAGGAAATAATTTAGGCTACGACAGTGCTGCTTGCCTAAGCTTTGAAGCTAGCGCTCGTATTTGTCTCATACCATGTCCGTCGTCTTCACATTAGCGTTCGACTCTCGCCTCGCCACCAAGTGTTACCTTCCAACTAGCTAATTTCACCACTCTTCCAAGCACTGCATGTTGAAACTCTAGATACCTTCCTCGCTTGAATTATTTAATGTAGTTTATTAAGAATGTCTGAATCTCGGGAACGAAAACAATAACAGCAATTTAATTAATAACCGGGTCTGTTAAGTAAGCAACCACTTGCATCGCTTTCAGGTAGAACACCTGCTTGCCACGCAGAGGACCTGTTCTTGATTTCTACTCAAGTCGAACATTTTTATATATTTGTTTGAACCTATCCCAATTTTCGGCTCACAGAAAACGCCGAATTTTAGCCATCAACCGCCGAATAAATGATGCTGACACCGTAATTTCTGCAAAACCAGTCTTTAACGCGTTTGCCACTAGAATTACGCCCCTGTTGAATGCAGTGATTACAGATGTGTAGTTCTGCCGTGTTCGTTAACTTATGCGCAATATGCGTGCTATAAAATGCAAGCGCAGAACACACACCCACACAACGAAGTCGGTTGATGGTTGATATAACGACGCTGACTCATTCTGGACGTCTCAGAAGACTATGGCAGTTGCACTCGTGTGCGTTTCGGTTTCGGTTTCACCTCTGAATTCGCCTGCGTTTTATTACTTTGCATTTATTACTAGAGACCGCTTTTTCGAAATCTCAAAGCTTCAATGGTTGCTTCACATGAACGACTTCAATTCTCTCACTTGACATAACCGCCTAACTTAAAAATATAAAAACCTAATTACCTTCCTTATTTCTATAAACTTCCAAATACTTCCTTAAATAGTACCCATAAATAGTCCATTTTACTAATAATTATTTAACTTCCATAATTACTGTGGCAAATGATATCTTAAGCTACCCTAACGGCGCCTGCGGCTACAGAAGTCATTCTGAAGAAATCTCACATATATTGCATTTCCCTGATTTTTGAGGAATTTTGACACACTTCTTGGAACACCCGGTATGTCCTCTGTGATATATACATAGCGTTACCCTCACATGTATTACAAGTTGAAACTACAGTGTAGTCATAGTCAACATGGATGTTTCAAAATGCTACGGAAGACAATATGTCACATGATTTAATCAAGAACGTCGTACCGTGACTACATCATGACGTCACACATCGCGAAAATTTGTGACGTAACCACGACGTCTTTGCTGGACTTCTTTGCCTGGCCAGAATGAGAAACACCGGGTTGGGCACAAGAGACTTAAACGATGAGGAGATGGAACAATGATCTCACAGTTTCTCACCTGATCTTTCCTTATCGTTGCCTAAAGGGACGACGAGAATTTCAGTAACTGTGCTCCGAAGGGGTGACTATTCCCCTTCATGTTAACAAAGTATGAATTCTCAACTCTGTTGGCACAGCGGCGTTTCTAAGCAGTACATTCTTGTTGTGTTAGACCGAAGCGTAGCAATTTAATTACGTGGATTCTATTCGGCGTTCAGCCTCATGCGTGTTTGAGGGGGGCAAGTTGACAGCTGGCCTATAATAATTAAAATGAGCTTTGAAGTGCAAACCCACCATATGATCACTAGGGACGCTGTAGTGGAGGGCTCAGAAAATTTTCACCACTTGGTTTTTAAATGCGAAGCATTTCTTAGCGAACTTCGGCGACTTTGAGCGTATCTATCTATCTATCTATCTATCTATCTATCTATCTATCTATCTATCTATCTATCTATCTATCTATCTATCTATCTATCTATCTATCTATCTATCTATCTATCTATCTATCTATCTATCTAGCCGCCTACGACTTTGTGCTCTCCTGGCCGTATCGTTAATGGGATTTATACCAAATTTGGTATGGCATAACATGACTCTATGACGAACGTAAATGGCTGGTCATATCATGAAAATCATGACTGACTTGTCATGAAAAGTATGATTTACATGCCACGCTCATGGTGCGCTCGCGGCCGTTTCGTTAGCTTGATATACACCAAATTTGGGATTGAGTGACGTGACTGTATGACGAACATAAATGACAGGTGGCAATATGCAAATAATGACTTGTCATGTGCGACATGACTTGCATGCCACGCTCATGGCATGCTCGCGGCCGTTTCGTTAGCTTGAGATACACCAAATTTGGTATTGAGTGACATAACTGTAGGACGAACATAAATGACAAGTTGTAATATGGAAATCATGATATGTCATGAGCGACATGACTTGCATTCCACGCTCATGGCGTGCTCGCGACCGTTTCGTTAGCTTGATATACACCAAATTTGGTATTGAGTGACATGACTGTATGACGAACATAAATGACAAGTGGTAATATGGAAATCATGACATGTCATGAGCGACATGACTTGCATTCCACGCTCATGGCGCGCTCGCGGCCGTTTCGTTAGCTTGATATACACCAAATTTGGGATTGAGTGACGTGACTGTATGACGAACATAAATGACAAGTGGTAATATGGAAATCATGATATGTCATGAGCGACATGACTTGCATTCCACGCTCATGGCGCGCTCGCGCCCGTTTCGTTAGCTTGATATACACCAAACTTGGTATTGAGTGACGTGACTGTATGACGTACATAAATGACAAGTGGTAATATGGAAATCATGACATGTCATGAGCGACATGACTTGCATTCCACGCTCATGGCGCGCTCGCGGCCGTTTCGTTAGCTTGATATACACCAAATTTGGTATTGAGTGACATGACTGTATAACGAACATAAGTGGCAGGTGGTAACATGAAAATCTTGGCATGCGTGTCATCTACAACGCCATTTACATGCCACACTCATGGTGCGCTTGCGTCCAGTTCGCAAGCTTGATATCCACAAAAATTGGTATTGCGCGACGTGACTGTATGACGAACATAAATGACAGATCCTAACACGTCAAACATGACATGCAAATTATGTAAAGCAGGATTTCCTGCTTCCTGGCTGCTTCGCATTACATCGATTCCCACAGTGCGTGGGATATGCCGGCTTTTTTTATTGCGCACCTACATATGAGTAAACGGACCTCTAACATTACAGCCTCCATCAAAAATGCGACTGCCGTGCAGCTGATCGAGCCCACAATCTGACCGACTTATCGATGCAAGGGCCATAAATATAAGGATTCGATGGGGGGCTAGTTGATATGGCCTCTTTCTTTTGCTGTGCGACACTGAAACACCGAGAAAAAATGCGAAGACAGAGTAAAAGGTGTGCTCAGGATTTTGAAGTCAACCAGAAGGCCGATATTGGGATTGTGTATACAGTGTTTTATAAACGTCCCCTCAAGTGCGCGACATGATATATACGGCGGACAGGACGATGTCTAAACATACCATTAAGAGAACACAAATATGTGACAGCAAGTCTACAATCTTCAAGCCATTTAGCGGAGCACTGCGAACGCTGTTGGTGTAAAGCTTTCTTAAGCGATATCAAGGTTCTGTGTCGCTGTAAGTAAAAAAAATCACGCCATATCCACGAAGTGAATGATGATGAGAGGCCGAAGCTCGATTGTTTTCACCCATGGCAGAAAGAGAATGTGTGGTCTGGAACGCGCTTATACTTCATGGTCATCAGCGTCATCGTCATCATTATTGATGCCATGTGTTGCCATGTGTTGTATGGCATCGCGATCGTCATCGTCATCAGCGTCATCGTTATGACGCATAGTGGGTACATTCCATGTGGTGTGCCGTCATGGCAGCGTCATCGCCATCACACAGGACCTTGAAAATCGAGGTGGCTACTACGTACTACAAACTACAGGGGACACACGACCCACGGCACAGGGAGCTTCGCCCCTAAATACCTGTGGTGGGAATCGTTGCGCATTCAATCGTTTGCGCAAATGACGCTGGCGCTCATCGCACCGTTGCGCAGGAGAGAAAGCTGGGGAGGCGCAAAGCACGCAGTGATGGAGCGGTGTTTCCTACTGCAACATGCCAATCGCTGCTAATGGGCAATGAGAGACGGAAGACTCCGACTGGACACAGAGACCCGCAGTCCGCTTTTAGTTAACGCGCACGCTGCGAATTTTTATTGTTCAACAAAGCACAGGAGAAATCTCCCACCGGCACCACCTTGCAGGTCAAGATCCAGTGTCATACATACGGGGCGGCCAGTGAACGGTTGTGCAGCTCGAGCAGTCGGTTTTAAATGCGAATGCATTTTAGTCGGGCTATGTCAGGCATCCGGCGTTGTGCGGCGTTGGCGTTGTCCGCGGCAGGTGTTATCTCTCCGCTCTCACTCCCTCTCCCATAGCAACAGCTGCGGGCGCGCGCGCTTATCCTCGCCCCTAGCAACCGGAGCAGGTGGTGCGGGCGGAGTAGCGGAGAGTGAGTGGAGAGAAGGAGCGCGCTCTGGTGTGTGAGGGCGCTCGCATTGCGGGAGCTCGGCGGAGCTCCCGCGTGTGTGGAGAGAGTGTAGGAGAGGGTAGGTGCAGTGCTTCGCCGCTCCTTCTCTCGCCGTTCGCTCTCTCTCCTCCCTGCGCACCACTCTCCCGTCCGCTCGCTCGCACGTATATATATATGAAAAAAAAGAAAAATATTTAAAAAAAGAAAAGAAAAGAAGAAAAAAAAGAACAAAAAATAAAAAAAATAAAGAAATGAAAAAAAATAAAGAAAATAAAAAAAATGCGAAATAGAAAAAGGCGCTGCGCCGTGCTCCCGACCGGGCTGCAGAAATTAGGCGCCTTTTCCTTCTTCGAACCACAACCACCATATATAAATGGAGTGAAGCGCGCGCGAAATGCATTCGCATTTCCTCACTATTTCCCTTCGGGGAGGTGGCGGCATTTTTTTTTCAACTAAGAAACTCGCTAGCCGACGCTGCCTGCGTCCACGTCGCGAGGCGAGAGAAGGGGGGAGCGTAGGAGAGGAGAGAGAGGGGGGACGCGCATGCGCAGCGGGCGTGTGGACGCCGCGGGCAGGGATGCCTAGAGGAGAGAGGGGGGAGCGTAGGAGAGGAGAGAGAGGGGGGACGCGCATGCGCTGTTGCAGTGTGGACGCCGCGGGCAGGGATGCCTAGAGGAGAGAGGGGGGAGCGTAGGAGGGGAGAGAGGAGGGGAGGCACGTGCGCAGTGGGAGTGTGGACGCCGCGGGCAGGGATGCCTAGATGAGAGAGAGGGGGGAGCGTAGGAGGGGGAGAGAGGAGGGGGAGGCGCGTGCGCAGTGGGAGTGTGGACGCCGCGGGCAGGGTAGCCTAGATGAGAGAGAGGGGGAGAGGAGGTTTTTCAGATGCGAAGCATCTTATGCTCGGGGCTATGTCCGTCCCGCGTCTGTCCCGCGTCCCGCGACCGGCCACTTTCGTGAAGTAGGGAAGCACCCACTATGCGAACCAGAACACTGTAGTACAATATAAGGCCGCCAAACACCACTACAGTCCCCAGAGTCATGGCCGAGAGCACAGAGAGGCTGCTTAGCAATGGCTAGGCAGGTGGTGTCTGTCGCCCAGGTTGACTCCATTACGTGATCTTGCTTGCATGTGTTTGGGGGGGCGGGCTTAGTCCGTCCCTCCTTCCCGCGTCCCACACCACCACAGTACATGCGCCCCGTCCCCCCCCTCTCTCCTACGCTCACCCCCTTTCTATACTCTAGGAATCCTCTACTCTACGGAGCGGCGCGCACATCTCCGCAGCGCATGCGCGTCCTCTCCTACGCTCACCCCCCTTTATCTACTCGAGGAATGCTCTACTCTACGGAGCGATTCCCGCGTCCCACACCCCCACAGCGCATGCGCCTCCCCTCTCTCTCCTCTCCTACGGTCCTCCCCGTTCTCTCCTCTGGGAATCCTCTACGGAGCGGCGCGCAAAACAGGTGGTGCGACAGCTGCATACTCCACTGGGAGCACCACGGTAGTTCCGCGGTATGAAAATGACGGAGCGCGCCTGATTCTCTCTCCTGTGCAGCGCCGCGATGAGTGCCCGGGCCGCGAAACGAGAGCGGCGACGTTTCTCCCGCTCAAGCTAACCATCTCCCCGCTGCTTCGCATCCACACATGGTCCCCTTTAGCGGGAGATGGGGAAGTTTTTTTTTAATTTTTATTTCTTTGAAAGGGTCTGCGCATGCGCAGTAAGGGTGGTCACGCGGCACACCACCACCACCACCGGATTAAGCTTCGCCATAAGATGCTTCACATTAAAACAGCATCGTTAAAGCAGATACCCAAGAAACCGTGAGCGATAAGAGGAACCAAGAAAAAAAATAGTTAAGAAACAAAGGGAGAACTTCCATGGACAAAGACATTTCTGTCACTGTGCGGCTTGAAAATGTTTCGTGCCCTTCATGAATATCAGCATTTCAACAAGATCTAGGCCTAATTGATTATCTCGAGATCTTAAATCAAGAGGCACTCAGAAATTAAGAAAGTAAAATGGGTATAATTCTCATGTGCACCAAGCTATATTTCTCACAGAAGTTTTTGTTGGTATTGTTTGTTAGCTAGCGGCTCTAGCAGTTCAAACATTGTTGCTTTTACGAAGGTTTGTTAAGAGACTGCTCTAAAATAACATGTGTCTTAGTTGCTCCATTTTATGGAAGTTTTGCAGCCTACTCACGAACCAGTACGTCTGTGTGTACCTTCTTATGCGCACGACCAGAGCGCATGCTCTCCTTTTAGCTTTTAGACTGGTTTAGATGTGCAGATGTTTTCAAATGTGAATGTACACTAGGTTTATATTTTAGGTACAACACCTTTTGTAATGACAGCGGCCAAGGATTCGTGTATATCTTGCTTTTGAGACACATTTTACTCTGAATTATGCAGGGAAAAAAACAGGTTTCTACCTCCATTCAAATGTCTTTTAAATGCCCTTCATTTCTTTGTTGTACTAAGTGTAAAGACAACCTTTTACAACGCCAGGAACATTCCACAACGATGCATCTTTGTTTTATTTTTGTTTAGTGCGGACGCAGTCGTATGGCAAACAGTGCGGTCTCTGAAGCGAGAAAACGGGCAGCTGCATTTCGACAGACACGGCACCTCCATCTTCGCCATAGGACCAGAAGAGAGCAAAACTTGGAATCGTGCAGCTCCTTCTGCTTGCGTTTCGTGCAGCTACATTCATCAAAGTGGAACGTTTCTGCGGCTTCCGGGTAGGCGAGGCAGCGCAAGATGCGCCAGCGTGCATCAAACTACCAGAGAAAACGCTCCAAGAGAGTACAAGGCCTTTGAGAGAAAGTTTTTCAGGCGGAGGAAGGCTTCGCCAAGCGTATAGCAATCAGGAACAACCGCAGAGATACAGAGGAGAATGAGCGGGCGTAAGCCATGAGTGTGGAATTTCGAATAAGACGAACTGTTTTTCGTGTGTAGTTTATGCAGACTTCTGGTCGTATGTTCTGAAAAGGGGTTCTCTTGAAAGCGAGCACTGCCCAAGCACTGCTTGCTTGGGCGGTGCAGAACTCAGAACTTCAAGGCCGAAGTAGGCGGTTGGGGACAACGTGGAAATCATAATGCGATGAGTATGGTAATGAAGGTTATGCCACCTTTTATTCTCACGTGAATACCGCTTTTTTAATGTTGTCGTACCAACACCCACTGCATGCAAAATTTGTCGTACCTTCTCACCAGCTCATTATACAAAAAGACGTGTCTATAAACAGAGAGCGCCTTCAAACATCCCATTTTGAAGGCGTATTAGTCAGCGTTAGTCGCTGCTATTTAAAGGTACTGAAATAATGTGTTTCCCGTTGAAAATTTTGAAGTAATTGTTTTTTTTTAATGTTTAAAGCTTGGCAACACTCACTGTATATTCAAACCATCTAGGTGTGCTCAAGCTGGAGCCGTTCCCTTATTATTCACCTACAAGGGCAATGCTGCTTTTAAAATTTAGTACAAATTTAGCTAACTACGCGATAGATTACTCTTGCTAATTTATTCATGTAACTGTGATTCTCAGTTATGCGCTATACATAGAGGAGCATGTAATACAAGAACGCAGTGAATATATCAAAGAACAGTACATGCTTCAGAAATGTTATATTGACCACACCGACAGCAGATGTCTCAGCGACAAGTACTACACACATCCAATGCGGCATAGCTAGAAAGCTCGTTTCGCAGAAATTCTCGTGTCTGTGTCGGCGTGGTTGGTTGTGAGAGAGATGTCGGTGTTTAGATGAAGCAAAAATCGTGGTTCATGGCCATATAAAACTTATGGGTCCCAGACGGTATTAAACTCAGGAGAGCGTATCTTCTCCAACAGAGTTATGAACCAGTACCAATCATAACTCCTCAGTTATGAACCAGTACCAACCAGCTCAAACCAGAATTCTGCTCCAACAGAGCCACGCGAGCGCTGTGAGGCGGAAGGGACACTGTAAGGTGTGTTGGGACTGTGCATTTTGGCAGAGAGCCTGAACGGTGCTCAGCAAGTTAAAAACAGCTGCATGCATCTTTCCTTCTAGCGTAGTTGCACTGAGCATAGAAAGAGAACAGGACAAGTGGTGCGCAAACTTTCAATTGTTTATTTGCGAGAGATCACGGCAAACGTATGCAGAAAACATGGGTGATAGCAAAGGACATTGTCGCAACGTGATATTCACGGATGCTTGAAATGGCAGGTGTGAATTTTTAACGGTCGCGTTGTTAGGCTTTTTTCAGGCCGCGCTGAGTCACCAGAAAGCTGTAATCATCAGGATGGGCATTCTTCTTCTGCTCGCTCCCCGAACACGTGCTCCCGGCTGCTTCGTTCCCCTTCGTGCTCTTCATCTTCTGCTTCGCTCCAGGAACCGTGCACCGATTTGTCTCATGTAGCGTGCAATAGCTCTGATGGGCGAGAGAACGAGAAAAAATTAGGGAAAGATAGCCAAAAAAGACATCGAAAGAAAGAGAAGGCACAAATTCTGGGCGAGGTGGTGCGGTGTTCCAGCCCGCGTTCCCACGATTCGAAGGCCAGCGTTGTAACCACTCGGCCAATCAAGCACGCAAGAAGAGTATAGCATGTCCTCGTAGGTTATAGCAAGGACGGAGTAAAGGAAAGTGAAGGTGATGAGGAGGGCAGGAAGAGGGAAGGTAGTAAAGCATAGCATAGACAGAAAGAAAAAGAGAAAAATAAAGATAATAACAAAAATCGTATATGGGGTTTTACTTCTCAAAACCCCGACATGATCATGAGAGATGCTTTATAGTAGTGGTATAGCGGACCATCGGGTGATCTTGGACGTCCGCTGACGCGTGCGCTTTTACGTGTGCTGACATCGCACAGTACACGGGCTTCTGTCCGCGAAATAAATAGAAAGAAAGACCGATGGTTGTGAAGACAGATAAACAAAAATAGGAAGCGACAAATTGAAAGAGAGCGAAAAAGAAGGCAAGAAAGGGAAAGAAATATATAGACAGATAAAGAAGGAAGTAGAAATAAACAGGTAAATACATTGATCAAAGAGAGATGAGCGCAAAAAAAAAGAAAAAAAGAAAAGAAAAGAAAACGAGCAAGAAAGTGCGCCCGTCTCCGTATTTCCTTCAGGCTTGGCACAAGTGTGAAGCTGCCTGAATTTTTTACAGCGAAAGCTGCTATGAGATCACAGCAAGGGCTGTCTTTGCGCCGTAGTTGTCCGCCGCCGCCGCCGTCCGTGTCCGTAAGCAGCATCGCTCGAAATAAGAAAAAAAGCTAAATAAATACCTCGGACACAATGGGAATCGAACCTGGGCCCTCTGCGTGGCAGCCCAGTACTCTACCACTGAGCTACGCCGGTGCTCGAAACTGCGTTGCAAACTGACCCTATGCAGGCTTCATGTCGGGTAAGGAATCGCGTTAACATGTGTAATAACGCGTTTTAGAAGAGTAAAGTAACAACCTGGCGTCACACTATGCGAATTGCGTAACGAGTAGGTCGTTCAGTGCTCTAACCCATTACAGAAGCCTCAGGCACAATTATTCATCGTCGTCAGCCGCAGCATCAACAAAATGCACTAATGCGTTACAAGTGTGTAGCGGCTACCACGCTTTTCCGAAGAATGACGAATAATGTCACAGTGGGCGCTTCCCCATTACAGAAAAATTATGATGATTTAAGGCGTAGTGGGTACGATGCACGTGTGCTTGTAGCAGTAGTCCCAAGAGAGTTTAAAAAGGCTCTAGAAAGGCCGGTCTTTCAGCTTTCGCTGTGACTGTGCTGCGCTTTCCGCGCAGGCCTGGCGGTCTTTTATTGCTGCATTACTGTATTGCTAAGTTGTGTTTGATAGCTACTGACTTTTACATATACAATATAAAAACGTCTTTTGATTAAAACTGTGCATAGAAATCAGGGACCCCATACAACAATTAAGCCCCCCTACGCGCACACACCAAAAACACCGCCCCACCGCAGTTCCACCAGCAAACGCCACCGCCACCGCCACCATACTGCCCAGCTGTCGGTCAACGCTACGCTCCGAGGAAGACCGACGTTTGGCGCGCCCCTGTTCACCGCGCGTGCAACTGCCACTGCGCGGAAGCCAGACATACCTACCGCCGCTACCAGTACCACCAGATAGGACTACGCGGCTTCGCCGTCAACGCGCCGCATTCAGAGCCAGGTAACAACCACGCGACATCGTCGACTACCTCGCGGGAGAGCAATTCGGGGCCGTCCCAATTCGGGGCCGATCCACCAGCCCTTATCCGGAAAACAAAGGGCAGCAACCGATAGAAGTGCGGTTGCTGCACGACGAACTACCGATGGTCCTCCGCCGCCGTCAAGGACGCTGCGACGAAGCTTTAAGTCCACGCCGCAAGCCCAGCGAAGCCTGAACGCCGCAACTTTGCGACCGGAACAAGACCTGACGACATCACGTAGAAGCAGCGGAACCAGCCGGCGTAGCCGTCATCCGACCCCCCCGACTCAACCGCAACGCAAGACGACGAACTAGCGACCTCAACGTTCTCATTGACGGCCGCAGCGTCGTCGCTGTCGTCGACAAAGGGTCGACTATGCTGTCGTCAGTGGCCCGTTCGCCGTGAAGCGGAAGTACGGACCACTGGAAGCCATCTATTAACACCGGGCGGAGTCTGGACAGCAAGAGTCATCATCAATAACCAGACTTATCCTGCGAGCTTTGTAATTCTAGAACACTACTCCAGGGATGTGATACTTGGAATGGGCTTCCTAAGTCAACGCGGCGCCGTCATCAATCTGAGTTACGAGTCAATAACTTTAGCCTGAGAAAACGTGCTGCCGCCCTTCACGACGCCAGTGATTCATGCATTGAATGTGATAGATGAGAAAGTCATGATTCTGCTTCTCTCCAGCGTCATCATTTCCGTAGGCACCGAAAAACCCGCAGAGCTTGAAGGCGTCATGAAGGACGGCCAGCACCTGCTCCTGAACCGTCAGATTTTCGTTGCAAGAGGCACAGCCGAGCTGCACTATGGGAAAGCAAAGGTACTGCCGACAAACTTCAGCCATGAATACAGGCACCTCAGCAATGGTACGACGGTCACCCAAATGGAAGATTTCATGGACGCCAGCAATTCTTTCGACCTCTTCAATGATACCGGAGCTATATCGATGAATAAAGGTCCCCAACCACTCTTCGATGTCAACCCGAGCCTTCCGAAGTGGACGCAAGAGCAGCTCAAAGCCGTGCTTCTGCAATTGAATGCCTGCTTCTCATCGTCGTCAGGAATTCGACAGACCTCAGTAGCGAAATATCGCATCTTAACAGAACAAAGTGCCCGACCAATTCGTCAGAGCCCGTAACGAGTTTCGACGTGTGAACGGGAGGGCTTGAAGAAGCATGTCGACTAAATGCTACGTGACGACATCATGCAGGGATTCTTTTCTGCGTCGATTATCGTGGCCTGAACAAAATCACTAAAAAAGACGTGTACCCTCTCCCACGGATAGACGACGCCCAGGATCGACTCCACAACGCAAAGTACACTTCGTCGATGGTCCTGATAGCCGGCTACTGGCGAATAGACGTCAACAAGAGAGACCGAGAAGAGAGTGCCTTTATAACCCCAGACGGCCTATTCGAGTTCAAGGTCATGCCCTTTAGTGTTTGCTCGGCTCCTGAGACTTTCCAATGCGTTGTGGACACAGTGTTGGCTGGCTTAAAGTGGCATACGGGCCTCGTGTACTGGACGACGTCGTTGCGTTTGCCTCAAACTTCGATGAATACCTCTGGCGCCTTGAAGCTGTACTTCAAGCAATCAAGAGCTCCGGACTCATCCTGAAGCCAAAAAAAGTGCCGTTTCACGTACGAAAACTGTTGTTCTTGGGTCACCTCATTAGCAAGTCTGGAGTGCACCTCGACCCGCAGAAAACATCTTCCATCACTGCCTTCCCGCCGCCCACCGCCAAGGAGGCCGTACGCCGATTTCTCGGCTTGTGCGCCTATTAGAGACGTTTCGTGAATGAATTTTCACGGATCGCCGAGCCGCTAACTCACCTAACGAAAACCAACGTGGAATTCAAGTGGGAAGCGGCATAATTCGAACAAGTTCAAGAATTGAAACGACGCCTGCAGACGCCGGCAATACTTGCGCACTTGGATGAATACGCCTACACGGAAATCCAGATCGATTCTAGCAGCGTTTGGCTGGGAACTGTCCTTGTACAGAGGACTGAAGGACTGAAAAGGGTTATAAGTTATGCTAGCCGGTCGCTATCCAGAGCGGAAGCCCATCCTTCTTAAAGAGACAAGGAGTGCCTTGCTTGTCATCTGGACTACATCCAATTTCCGCCCCCACTTCTACGGCAGGCCTTTCAAAGTTGTGAGCGACCACCATGCCTTGTGTTGGCCAGCTGATTTGAAGCACCTTTCAGGTCGCCTTGCGCGGTGCAGCATGAGATTTCAAGAATTCGACGTTACCGTCGTTTGCAAGTCCGGAATAAAACATTTCGACGCCGACGGATGTCGCACGACGATAAGGATTATGACTGCGTTTTGGCAACTATAAGTACCGACGACGATTTCGCTGAATGACAGCGAGCCAACCCGGAACTCAAGGGCCTTGTGGAGTACCTCGATTGCAGGACCACCATTGTTTCGAAAGTATCCAGGCGAGGGTCGGAGTCATATTTCTTGAAAAACAATGTCCCAGTAAAGACGCTCTCTCTGGCCCTGGCTAACTATCTTATTGTTGTATTTCTGGCATGGCAACCAGAAGTTCTGAAGGCCCTACACGACGACGCGACCGCTGCCCACCTCGGCTTTTCCCGCACGCTCGCAAGAAAACAGGAAAAGTATGACTGGCCGCGCCTTGCCGCCGACGTCTCTACGTAAGGACATGGCGAGACTGTCAGCGACGGAAGATACAGCCCACAAAATAAGCAGGTTTTCGTCAGCCGATCGAGCATCCTCAGTGACCGTTCCAGCAGATTGGGATGGACCTCCTGGAGCCGTTCCCAACGTCGATATGCGGAAATATATGGATCGTCGTAGCTACCGACTACCTCACCTCCTACGACGAAACAAAACTGCAACCGAAGGCAGTGCCGCTGAGGTAGCCATGTTATTCAACGAGAACATCGTCCTTCGACATGGCGTTCCCGAAGTCCTCTTCACCGACAGGTACGGCCTTTACTGCTGACCTAACTCAGAAAACCTTGTCATACAGCCAGACAAGCCACCGCCGAACCACCGCCTACCACACAGACTAATGACCTGACCGAGCGTCTAAATAAGACCATCGCCGACACGCTGGCCGTATACATCGACGTCGAATGCAAGACGTGGGATGCCATCCTTCCGTACGCTACATTCGCGTACAACACGGCCGCGCATGAAACGACGCGGATGACGCCCTACAAGTTGGTCTATGGAAGGAAGCCGGCAACGACCCTCGACGCCATGCTACCCAACGTCATTGACGAGGCAAACATCGACGTCACCGTTTAACTTCAGCGCGCTGAAGAAGCCCGTAAACTCGCCCGCCTACGGAACAAGAATCAGCAGACGACCGACAGCCACCGTTAAAATCTTCGACGACGCTTCGTGGAATACCAGCCGGGCGATCTTATTAGGCTCTGGAGGTCGATTCGATGATACTTTGGGCCATACGATGTGCTTCGACGTCTCGGCGCTATATTCTACGACGTCAAGCCGGTCTGCATTACGAACAGTCAGCTGCGACCTGACGTCAGTCATGTCGTGCGCCTTAAGCCATTTTATACTCGTTAGCGGACTATAGGACAATACTTTTATTTTATTATTGTCCCATATTTGTGTATACATTTTTCTGGCCCTTCCATGTTATGTCACAAACATCGGGACAACGGTTTTTTCAAAAGGGGGCACCGACACACATGCTAGTTTCTTTCTATTTTGATGGTACCTCCCCATTACACTTGTAAGTGCTCCCTTGTGCAAATCGCCCTCGTATGCCTGCGAACCATCTCGATGATCTTATAACCTTCCGACGGGATTACCCAGACAACGCGAACATTACACTTGGTTCTCGAACTTACGCGGCCG
Source organism: Rhipicephalus appendiculatus (assembly GCA_030522465.1). NCBI lineage: Eukaryota > Metazoa > Arthropoda > Arachnida > Ixodida > Ixodidae > Rhipicephalus > Rhipicephalus appendiculatus. The sequence continues at coordinate 71,281 of JALIZH010017214.1, read as the reverse complement.
CTAGCGATAACGTTGTAATCTTCGATGGTACATGCATAAGTGCCGACGCGCTTCACCGCTTGACAGGTTATCCACGGCAGATGCGCTGTTCGCTACTATGAGTGCAGAGTGTGTATTGCTTGTAGTTCGAATTTCGTTAGCCACAAGTTCGGCCAAATAAAATTGAAGGACACTTTGTACATTCCAAAGTGTGTTCGGCGAAAGCGTGTGGCCATTCCACTGACGGAAAGACGGACATCCGGACGGACGGACGGACGGACATCCGGATGGACGGTCGGACAGACGGACATCCGGACGAACGGACATCCGCACGGACATCCAGACGGACAGATGGACATCCGGACGGACAGACGGACATCCGGACGGACGGACGGACAGACGGACATCCAAACGGACGGACGGACGGGCGGACAGACATCCAGACGGACGGACGCCGGACGGACGGACATACGGATGGACGGACGGACAGAAGGACATCCGGACGGACGCCCGGACGGACGGACGGACATCCGGACGGACGGACACCGGACGGACGGACGGACAAACGGACATCCGGACGGACGGACGGACATCCGGATGGACGGACGGACATCCAGACGGACGGACGGACAGACGGACATCCGGATGGACGGACATCTGGACGGACGGACGGACGGACGGACAGAAGGACATCCGGACGGACGGACGGATGGACGGACATCCGGACGGACGGATGGACGGACGGACGGATAGACATCCGGACGGACGGACGGATAGACGGACATCCGGATGGACGGACGGACGGAGAGACGGACATCCGGACGGACAGACGGACATCCAAACGGACGGACGGACGGACATCCGGACGGACGGACAGACGGACATCTTGACGCACGGACGGACGGATGGCCAACCGGACGGACGGACGCCGGACGGACGGACAGACGGACATCCGGACGGACGGACGGATGGACGGAAACCCGGACGGACGGACGGACATCCGGACGGACGGACATCCAAACGGACGGACGGACAGACGGACATCCGGACGGACAGACGGATGGACATCCGGACGGACGGACGGACGCCGGACGGACGGACGGACGGACACCGGACGGACGTGAGCATGAGACATTAAAGGCTTTCGCGTTAAAAGTTTCATGTTGGACAAGCCGACCGCTTCCTGCATCAATGTCACGACCCCGTGACGGTATGATCATCGCCCGGTTCTCTTCACATTTAACCAAGTATCGCACAGATATTTCCAGTAAGCATCTGTAGCACAAATGTATCATCACAAAAAAATTGAAGGACACTTTGTACATTCCAAAGTGTGTTCGGCGAAAGCGTGTGGCCATTCCACTGACTATGCCATGTCTTTTATCTTTTACACTCTCAGTGGGAGAACACACAAACCGAAAGTGTGCGTGTTTCCTTTTTTAATTTTTTCACCGCGAATCGCAGCGAGACGCGAGACAAATCTTGCTCCGTTCGCATGTGTTAGTATTTTCTCGCGCTTTGCGCATCGCGCAAACGCCATCCGCGTCCCAGCGCTTAAATTCACGGACCCTTTGTAAATTCAAAAGTGTATTCCGTGAACGCCTGTGTCCATTGAGACGGCGTCGGTCATAATGATTGCAAACTCTGGGCACAGCCACGCTACGCAAGCAAAGCGCGAGCGCTGTAGAGTCCGACGCGACCGGCGTCCTTTTGCGCATCCCGGCGGCCACCTGGCTCCGTGCCAGACCTCGGACAGACGGACGGATGGACGGACAGACAAACGGACGGAAGGACGGACGGACGGACGGACGCCGGACGGACAACGTACGGACGGACAGACGGACGGACGGACGCTGGACGGACACCGGACGGACGGACAGACGGTCGCCGGACGGACACCGGATGGACGTGAGCATGAGACATTAAAGGCTTTCGCCTTAATACACCATCTCCCGCTAAAGAGAACCATGTGTACATGTGAAGCAGCGGGCGCTAGCGCTTACACTGGCGGCGGCGTTGACGCTGGCGCTCATCGCGGCGTTGCGCAGGAGTGAAATATAGGGAGGCGCAGTCACGCAGTGAGGAACCGGTGTTTCCTACTGGAACATGCCAAACGCTGCTAATGGGCAATGAGAGACAGAATACTCGGACTGGACACAGAGACCCGCAGTCCGCTTTTAGTTAACGCGCATGCTGCGAATTTTTTATCGTTCGACAACGCACAGGAGAAATCTCCCACCGGCACTACCTTGCAGGTCAAGATCCAGTGCCTATATATTGTCACGTGGTCGTGACGTTGACGAAGGCAGTAGGCAGTAGTCCAAGATGAAACACTTTATTTGGGCCGAACTTGTGGCCGGTAAACTGAAGGTGAGATTACAGCAATAAACGCTGAGACTGATAGCGGCGAACAGAGCGTCGGCCGTCGATGAACTGAACATCGTTGGAGCGCGCCGGCTTTTATGCATCACGCGTCGAACATTCTAGCCTTATCACTGGTCATCGCGTACGCTCTGGAATAATATCGAGTGGTCGCGTCTTGCGCGCAATCTTAACAAAACGATCTACAATGATCGCGAAGCTTCTAGAACAATGAGGCGCGGTTTGCGCTGAGCATTGCTGACAGCCTTTGAGGGCGAAAACCGAATAGAGCAAAGTGAAAATAAGAAACGCGCGTGGCAATGCCCCCCCTCTGAAAAAGCATCGTCCCGATGCTTAAAACAGAACACGGGGGGGAGGTGGCCAATGCATGCAACGATAAATAACAGCAATAAAGAAAGTACAATAATAAAGCAAAAAGTACAGTCCTCAAATTCACTAACGCGCGTAATATGGTTTCAGGCGCACGACATGGACGACTTCAGGTCGCGCACGGCGCCGCTGAGAGTTCGTAATGCCGTCAGGGACAACCTCGTAGTCGAGTGCGCCGAGGCGTCGAAGTACCCTGTACGGTCCAAAGTATCGTCGAAGAAGCTTCTCACTGAGTCCCCGTCGGCGTATTGGCGTCCACACCCATACACGGTCACCGGGTTGGTATTCCGTGTGGCGTCGTCGAAGGTTGTAGCGGCGACTGTCAGTCCTCTGCTGGTTTTTGATCCGTAGGCGGGCGAGCTGTCGTGCTTCTTCGGCGCGCTGTAGGTAGGTGGTCACGTCGATGTTTTCCTCGTCGGTCACGTTTGGTAACATGGCGTCGAGCGTCGTTGCCGGGCTCCGTCCGTAGACCAACTTGTATGGCGTCAACTGCGTCGTTTCTTGTACGGCCGTGTTGTACGCGAAGGTCACGTACGGAAGGATGGCGTCCCACGTCTTGTGTTCGACGTCGACGTACATGGCCAGCATGTCGGCAATGGTCTTATTTAGACGCTCGGTCAGGCCGTTGGTCTGTGGGTGGTACGCGGTGGTCCGGCGGTGGCTTGTGTGGCTGTATCCCAAGATCGCCTGAGTTAGGTCCGCGGTAAAGGCCGTACCTCTGTCAGTAATGAGGACCTCTGGGGCGCCATGACGCAGGACGATGTTCTCGACGAAGAACTTTGCTACCTCGGCGGCGCTGCCTTTGGGCAGGGCCCTCGTCTCGGCGTAGCGGGTGAGGTAGTCAGTAGCTACGACGATCCATTTATTTCCGGAATTCGACGTCGGGAAGGGCCCCAGTAAGTCCATGCCGATTTGTTGGAACGGCCGGCGAGGTGGCTCGATGGGCTGCAGAAGTCCAGCTGGCCTAGTCGGAGGTGTCTTCCGTCGCTGACAATCTCGGCAAGTCTTTACGTAGTGGGTGACGTCGGCAGTGAGGCGAGGCCAGTAATACCTTTCTTGTATCCTCGCTAGCGTGCGGGAAAGTCCAAGGTGTCCAGCAGTCGGGTCGTCATGGAGAGCGTCCAGAACTTCTGGACGTAACGCGGAAGGTACTACGAGGAGGTAGTTGGCCCGAAGTGGCGAGAAGTTTTTCTTTAGGAGAACGCCGTTCCGCAAGAAAAACGACTCCAGTCCTCGTCTGAACACCTTTGGAACAACGGTGGCCTTGCCCTCGAGGTATTCCACCAGGCCCTTGAGTTCCGGATCGGTTCGCTGTCGTTCGGCGAAGTCATCAGCGCTTAAGGCTCCCAAGAAGTAGTCGTCGTCCTGGTCTTCCTGGGGTGGCGGCTCGACGGGGGCGCGAGACAGGCAGTCGGCGTCAGAGTGCTTTCGTCCGGACTTGTAAACGACGGTAATGTCGAATTCTTGAAGTCTTAGACTCCATCTTGCGAGACGACCTGAAGGGTCCTTCAAGTTAGCTAGCCAACACAAGGCGTGGTGGTCGCTCACGACTTTGAAGGGCCTCCCGTAGAGATAGGGGCGAAACTTTGACGTAGCCCAGATGATGGCGAGGCACTCCTTTTCTGTTGTGGAATAGTTGGCCTCTGCCCTGGATAGCGACCGGCTAGCATAACTGATGACCCTCTCCAGTCCGTCCGTCCTCTGCACAAGGACGGCGCCGAGTCCCACGCTGCTTGCGTCGGTGTGCACTTCTGTTTCGGCGTGCTCGTCGAAATGCGCAAGTAACGGAGGCGTTTGCAGGCGTCGTTTTAGTTCTTGAAATGCTTCCTCTTGCGGCGTTTGCCACTTGAACTCGACGTCGGCTCTGGTCAGGTTAGTGAGTGGCTCGGCGATGCGGGCAAAATTTTTGACGAACCGCCTGTAATAGGCGCACAGGCCAAGAAATCGACGGACGGCCTTCTTGTCGGCGGGTGGCGGGAATGTAGCGATGGCGGCTGTCTTCTGAGGGTCAGGGCGTACTCCGGACTTGCTGATCACGTGACCCAAGAACAAGAGCTCCTCGTATGCGAAGCGGCACTTTTCAGGCTTCAAGGTGAGGCCGGAGGTCTTGATTGCTTGAAGTACTGCGGCAAGTCGCCGGAGGTGTTCGTCGAAGTTTGAAGCAAACACAATGACGTCGTCCAGGTACACCAGGCAAGTCTGCCACTTCAATCCTGCCAGTACTGTATCCATAACCCGTTGGAAAGTCGCAGGCGCCGAGCAAAGACCGAAGGGCATGACCTTGAACTCGAAGAGTCCGTCTGGTGTTATAAACGCGGTCTTCTCTCGGTCTCTCTCGTCGACTTCAATTTGCCAATAGCCGGTCTTGAGGTCCATCGACGAAAAGTACCTCGCGTTGTGAAGTCGATCCAGGGTGTCGTCAATCCGTGGGAGAGGGTACACGTCCTTCTTCGTTATTTTGTTCAGGCGGCGATAGTCGACGCAGAAGCGTAGGGTTCCGTCCTTTTTCTTCACTAACACCACGGGTGACGCCCACGGGCTCTTTGAAGGCTGGATGATGTCGTCGCGTAGCATTTCGTCGGCTTGTTTCTTTATGGCCTCGCGTTCTCGCGTCGAAACTCTGTACGGGCTCTGACGTAGTGGCCTGGCACTTTCCTCTGTTATGATGCGGTGTTGTGCGACTGGGGTCTGTCGAACTCTTGACGACGACGAAAAGCAGTCCCTGTATTGGAACAGCAGGGTTTTGAGCTGTTCTTGTTTATGCGTCGGAAGGCTCGGATTGACGTGGAAAGCTAGTTCATGGGCTTGGTTCGTCGTAGCATGTTCGGTAGGCTCGGCGAGGGCGAGAGCGTTGCTGGCTTCCACAACTTCTTCGATGTAGGCGACCGTCGTGCCTTTGCTCACGTGCTTGTATTCGTTGCTGAAGTTCGTAAGCATCACTGTTGCTTTCCCTTCACGCAACTCGGCGACGCCTCGTGCGACGCAAATATGACGGTTTACAAGCAGGTGCTGTGCACCCTCGATAACGCCTTCGAAATCTGCGGGTTTTTCGGTGCCGACGGAAATGATGACGCTGGAGAGGGGCGGAACGGTGACGTGCTCTTCTATCACGTTCAATGCATGGATCCCTGGCGTCGTCTGGGTAGGCAGCGCTTTTTGCGAGGTTAGTGTTATCGACTCAGACCTTAGGTCGATGACGGCGCCGTGTTTGCATAGGAAGTCCATCCCAAGTATCACATCCCTGGAGCAGTGCTGTAGGATTAGAAAGCTGGCGGGATAAGTCCGGTTATTGATGGTGACTCTTGCTGTGCAAACACCGGCCGGCGTTATTAGATGACCCCCCAGCGGTCCGGATTTCAGGGCCTTGCCAAGCAGTCTTCACTTTCTTCAACTTCGTCGCGAAAGGCCCACTGACGACGGAATAGTCCGCTCCAGTGTCGACGAGAGCGGTGACGTTGTGGCCGTCGAATATTACGTCGAGGTCGCTGGTTCGTCGTCGTGCGTTGCGGTTGGGACGCGGCATTGGATCACGGCTACGTCGATTCGTTGCGCTGCTTCCTTGTTGCGTCGTCACGTCTTTGTCGGTCCGCGACGTTTCGTCGGCAGGGCTACGTCTGCTTCGCGTCATGTTCTGCAGGTTTCGTCGCGTTGTCGTCGTCGTCGGCCGCGGAGGATCTTCGGCATTTCGTCGTACAGCAACCGCACCTCCATCGGTTGCTGCCCCTAGTTTCCCGGATACGGGCTAGGCGACCGGCCCCGGTTTGGGCCAGTGTACTGCCGGCGGTGCGGTGACATGTAGCGGCCAGGCGACGGCGAGCGGGATGGTCGTCGGGGTGTCCACTGAGCTCCTGCGAGATAGTCGGCGATGTCTTGTGGTCGTTCACCCCGCTGTGGACGAGGCGCGTTGACGGCAAAGCCTCGTAATCCCATCTCACGGTACTGGCATCGGCGGTACGTGTGGCCGGCTTCTCCGCAGTGGTAGCAGAGGGGACGGTGGTCGGGGGCTCGCCAGATGTCGGTCTTCCTCGGTGTGTACCGTTGGCCGGCAGGCGGGCGAGATGGCGGCGGTGGGGGGCGGCGTCTGGCGGCGGTACTGCGGCGGCGCGGTGTCTTGACGTGGGCGTGGAGCGGGAGCGTAGCGTCGGGCAGCAGCGGCGTAGGTCATGGCTTGCGGCAGAGGCTGTTGCGGTTCAGGGGTACCCAACGACTGCTGGATTTCCTCTCGAACAATATCTGCGATCGAGGAAACCTGCGGCTGGGATGACGGGAACATTCGACGAAGCTCCTCGCGCACTACGGCCCTTATGGTCTCGCGCAGGTCGTCTGAGCAGAGGGATTGAATGTCAGCGTAGGCTGGCGTCGAGCGGCGATTGAATTGCCGGGTGCGCATCTCCAGCGTCTTTTCAATCGTCGTCGCTTCGGAGATGAATTCCTGGACAGTGCTCGGTGGGTTCCGCATCAGACCCGCGAACAGCTCCTGCTTTACTCCTCGCATGAGGAAGCGAACTTTTTGTCTTCCGGCATTTCGGGGTCGGCGTGGCGGAAGAGTCTGGTCATCTCTTCTGTGAAGAGCACCACGTTTTCGTTTGGGAGCTGCGAGCGGGTTTCAAGCAGCGCTTCGGCCCTCTCCTTGCGGATGACGCTCGTGAATGTAGCCAGGAACCTTGTGCGAAAGGTGTCCCACGTTGTCAGGGTTGGCTCTTGGTTCTCGAACCAGGTGCGGGCGGCGTCTTGCAAGGCGAAGTACACATGGCGAAGCTTGTCTTCGCTGGTCCACGCATTGAAAGCGGCGACTCGGTCGTACGCTTCGAGCCAGCTCTCCGGGTCTTCAAGTGCTGAACCACGGAAGGTAGGCGGCTCCTTGGGTTGCCGGAGCAGGATAGGTGCAGGCGGCACAGGGGCTGTCATCGTCGCTGCGGTCGAGGTCGGGGTCTTGTTCCGCCGGGTCTTGTCAGCTAAAGGCCCGTACTCTGGCCGCAGACCTTGTTGTCTTCGGCTTGATCGCTGCTCAGGGTTGCCGTCGATGTCTTCCTCGCGACTTGGGCTCGGTTCACGGCTTGACGGGGGCGTCCGGAACATGAAGGAACAGCACCTCCACCAGATGTCACGTGGTCGTGACGTTGACGAAGGCAGTAGGCAGTAGTCCAAGATGAAACACTTTATTTGGGCCGAACTTGTGGCCGGTAAACTGAAGGTGAGATTACAGCAATAAACGCTGAGACTGATAGCGGCGAACAGAGCGTCGGCCGTCGATGAACTGAACATCGTTGGAGCGCGCCGGCTTTTATGCATCACGCGTCGAACATTCTAGCCTTATCACTGGTCATCGCGTACGCTCTGGAATAATCTCGAGTGGTCGCGTCTTGCGCGCAATCTTAACAAAACGATCTACAATGATCGCGAAGCTTCTAGAACAATGAGGCGCGGTTTGCGCTGAGCATTGCTGACAGCCTTTGAGGGCGAAAACCGAATAGAGCAAAGTGAAAATAAGAAACGCGCGTGGCAATATACGGGGTGGCCAGTGAACGGTTGTGCAGCGCGAGCAGTCAGTTTTAAATGCGAAGCATCTTATGCTCGGGGCTTTGTCCGTCCCTCCCGCGTCCCGCGTCCGGCCACTTTCATGAAGTAGGGAAGCACCCATTATGTGAACCAGAACACTTGTAGTAATATGAAGGCCGTCAACCACTACTACAGTCATCAGAGTCATGGCCGAGAGCACAGAGAGGCTGCTTAGCAATGGCTAGGCAGGTGGTGTCTGTCGCTCAGGTTGACCCCATTCTTTGAGTCATGGCCGAGAACACAGAGAGGCTGCTTAGCAATGGCTAGGCAGGTGGTGCCTGTCTCCCAGGTTGACGCCATTCCTTAATCTTCTTGCATGTGTTCGAAGGGTGCTTAGTCCGTCCCTCCTTCCCGCGTCCCACAGCCCATGCGCGTTTCCTCCCCCTCTCTCTCCTACGCTCCCCCTTTCTCTCCTCTAGGAATCCTCTACTCTACGGAGCGTCCCACACCCCCCTACACCGAATGCGCGTCCCCTCCCCTATCCTCTCCTACGTTCACTTCCTTTCTCTCCTCTAGGAATCATCCGCTCTACAGAGCGGCTCCGGCGTCCCACATCCCCACAGCGCGTCTGTGTGAACGAAGAGTCGCACAACAATCCCTACAAGACGGAGAAGACGCGTTTCCCAGACGATTGTAGTTACAGTTCGACGTTCCCACAACGGGGAAGCTCGCTCGACTTCGCTCCAACCACGCAATCCGCGAGGCTAAACGCGGCTATAGCACTGCTAAACAGCCGGTCCATAAACGCGCACGCCAGAGGCATCGAACGTGATCGCGTCCTAACCAAAGCGGTCATCCTGTGTCTCACAGAAGCGTCGAACGCCCCAAGACCGACGATCAACGGCTACGAAGCGATCGTGTGTACTGAAGAGGCAAAACGTCCTGCCGGTGGTGTCACCATATACGTCAAACGCCATCTCCACGCAAAAGCCTTAGATCTACAATCTACCGGCCAAGAAAACAAGGGAGAGCACTCGGCCGTTAGAATCTACTTTGACAACCACATCATAGCACACACCCTTCGTACTTGCGGGTGACTTCAACGTGGATATAACGACGAACGACTGGCTCGTCCACGACATGATAGATAGACGTGTACTCGTTGCGCCGCATTTCCGACGACAACATACAACCGACAACCATGAGAACGTGCATAGACCTCATCTTCGGAAACTTCACAATGAAAACTCTTCAAAAGCAACCCCTGACGCTACACTTCACCGATAACAAGGCCATCGTCTTCAAAGCGCCCCGCGCACCGACGCAAGGAATCGCACACGTTCCCTAAATAAACACGCAACCACCACATTCTCCGTCTTCTTTTATACATTCTCATTTATCCTCTGAATAAAATTCCCGCTCAAGCTAACCATCTCTCCGCTGCTTCGCATCCACACATGCTTCCTTTTAGCGGGAGATGGGGAAATTTTTTTCAATCAAGAAACTCGCTAGCAGACGCTGCCTGCGTCGGCGTTGAACGCTTGTGCAGCGCGAGCACTCGGTTTTTAGATGCGAAGCATCTTATGCTCGGGGCTTCGTCCGTCCCTCCCGCGTCCCCCCGTCCCCCTCCCGGCGTCCCGCGTCCCGCGTCCGGCCACTTTCATGAAGTAGTTAAGCACCCAATATGCGAACCAGAACACTGTAGTAATATGAAGGACGTCAACCACTACTACAGTCATCAAAGTCATGGCCGAGAGCACACAGAGGCTGCTTAGCAATGGCTAGGCAGGTAGTGTCTGTCGCCCAGGTTGACCCCATTCCTTGATCTTCCTTGCATGTGTTTGGAGGGGGGCTTAGTCCGTCCCTCCTTCCCGCGTCTCACACCACCACAGCGCATGCGCGTACCCTCCCCCCTCTCTCTCCTACGCTCACCCCCCTTTCTCTCCTCTTGGAATCCTCTACTCTACGGAGCGGCCCCCCGCGTCCCACACTCCCCACAGCGTATGCGCGTCCCCTCCCCTATCCTCTCCTACGCTCACCCCCCTTCCTCTACTCTAGGAATCATCTACTCTACGGAGCGGCGTCCCACATCCCCACAGCACATGCGCGTCCGCTCCCCCCTCTCTGGGGGTGTAAACGCCGCGGGAGGGATACTAGAGGAGGGAGAGGAGGTGCGTGGGAGGGTTTGCGCAGTAAGGGTGGTCAGGACGCACACCACCACCACCACCACTGGACGGACGGACACCGGACGGACGTGAGCATGAGACATTAAAGGCTTTCGCCTTAACACAGTTTGCGTGTTTGTACGACGAATGCTTATTCCGTAGCAAATAAAAATCTAGATAAGCTGCTCCTGTTGCCTAAGTTGTTTACACAATGTATTGCTAAAGCAGAATTGCCGGACTCGTATGCCAGACTATGCCGTGTACCACGTACAAGGTCTTGCATATTTTGTCACAGGTGACATAGCCGTCTATGCAGCTCATTATCTGCTCAGGCATATCGAAGAATCAAGAAATCTCATGCAGTGTGTAATGAATCATTTCTTTTTGCGTCTCCTCTCTGTCTCTCTCTTTTACATCTGGTGCATTAGCTCGCATTCAAGAGCAGAATGCTGCATTGATTGTCATCCTTTGTAACAGGAATAAGAGCAAGAACGCGCCCTGAGTCCACAGTGAAGTATCAGTGATTGTTTCCAGCCTCCTTCCATTGTGCAGTGAGTAAGAAACGTCCGCTACGTTTATAACAGCATAAGCGTTCACTGCCAACCCAACATTGGAAAATGTTTGTAGATAATGGTACCTGCATTCTGAGCCAAAGTTAATATACATGTTTCTCCGTGTAATATAAAAGCTTAATATGATCAATATACAGGGTGTTTCAAGAAATGTGTCCACTATTTTTTTTAAAGTTAGGAAAATGTGGTATTTGCTCGCTGTCGTCCCAGTTGTTTTTTCTGTAGCGGCAGGTATCTTAAGATGGTGGAATATATGATTTGGGACACTAATTAAGAAAGTTAAATTAATTAACTTTTTTAATTAGTTGAGCTAGGTGGTTAAGTCTAAAGAGACAATTGAAGTACTTCATGCGAAGAACCCATTTCAGCTTTGAGATTTCGAAAAAAGCGGCCGCTATTAATAATTGTGGCGTAATGAATTTCAGGCAAATTCAGCGGCCAAACCGAAACCGAAACGTGGAAAAGCGCAACTGCCATATTCGTCTGAGACGTCCACAATGAGTCATCGTCATTATATCAACCATCAACTGACTTCTTGGTGCGAGTGTGTGGGCTGCGCTTGCAGTAGTAGCACGCATGACGCACATAAGTTAACGAACGGGGACGCACTGCACCTCTGTAACTGTTGTCCTTACAGTCACGTCATTCCAGTCGTCTGCTTGTTGCACTCATCGGTGCTTGGGTTTCGGTGTCGCCATTGAATTTGCCTGAACTTTATTACGCCACAATAATTAATAGAGGCCGCTTTTTCGAAATCTCAAAGCTAAAGTGGGTTCTTCGCATGAAGGACTTCAATTCTCCCATTGGACTTAACCACCTAAATCCGCTAACTAAAAAGTTAATTAATTTAAATTTGTTAATTACTGTCCCAAATCATGTCTTCATCCATCTTAAGATGCCTGCCGCTACAGAAAAAGCAACTGTGAAGACAGCGAGCCAATTCCGCATTTTGCTGATTTTTTAAAAGATAGTGGACACATTTCTTGAAACACCCTGTATATGTCGTTAGCACAATGGGCTCACGGCACTTCGCATTTAATTACGCTCGTTTGGCGCATTCGACACAGAATTTCGACTATTTCAGTGTATTTCGGCTTTGTGAATGTCTGCTCTGCGCTTATCCTTTCCAAAAATATGCACCATCTTGCTGCCGCTAAGTGTGTTGCACGCAGTATGAAAGGGGAGGAAGTGTGTATTTCCGTGTCGTACTTTCGTCCTGTATCCTATATGCGCTGCGCCAATAGTTTTCAATACTGCTTAACCATATTATTTTTTCAAGGTCTTCACAGGTTAAACTTTACGTTATCATAATTGCTGCTCGATCATGCTCCTCGAACGGTCGGGGTGCATGAAACGAAAAAAAAATTGTGCTAAGATTATCTTTGCACTTGCAGAAATGTTTCTCGTGGGTTATCTGGCGTAATTTTTTTCGCGTTTCACGTTTTGTTGCGGCTTAGGTCGAGAAAAAAATGCATGTATAATTCACATGATATGTAAAACTATTTATTGCACCGTGCTGCTTCTTGTGTATACTTCTAAACTGTAATAAAAGAAAATCACGCCATATCCACGAAGTGAATGATGATGAGTGGGCGAAGCTCGATCGTTTTCATCCATGGCAGAAAGAAAATGTGTGGTCTGGAACGCGCTTATACTTCATGGTCATCAGCGTCATCGTGGCAGTTCTTGCTGAGGTGGCAGTTCTTGCTGCGCGTCGTACGGGGCCCGGAAAGAGTAATCGGGGTATCTCGGTGTAGCCGAGGTCGCTGCGAAGCGCCGACGACAAAATCGCGCGACATGGCCTGGATACCCGCACGCGTAGCAAATGGGACGGTTGTCAGCTGTATACCAGGGGTTTCTGTAACACTGCTGTGTGCTGGGCGTCGTTGGTACTCGCACAGGTTGAGGTGTCGACAAAGGTGCCCACTACGGCATATTGTTCTTCTTCCTCCTTACATGTGGAATTCTTCGGCTGTATTGAAAATTGTCACTTTACCGGTCTACGGCTGCTTTGAAAATTGTTACCTTACTATTCGAAAACTGTTCGAATACTATTCGATTCGTATTCTACTCGGTTTTATCACTATTTCATTCGTATTCGATTCGGTACTAAACTATGCGGACACCCCTCTATTAATCTCCTTTAAAAATAGGCCATTTTCTTTATGTACCTTTCAGGAGGCAGTAGGAACAAGTACATTTTCATTGTTCATTTTCGACTTGTTTCTTGTAAAATCAATTACCCTAATGTTGCTGTCGCGAATAGTAACTTTCAGGCTAGAGATTCAGTGAAAAGTGACCTGCTTGATTCATTCAAAAATAAATCGTCGGGGTTAGATCCGTCGCAGATTCGCATACTTAAGAAATAGCCGTATTTTATTGCGTGGTAGGCTGCATACCGATTTCTGTGACGAAAGACTGGTTTGTAGGTGCGTGTGATGGGTTATCAGGAGAGTAGTATTTTTTTGTTTGTTTGTCAGGAAAGCAAAGTTGTGTTTTTTTATTCTCCTTTCGCCCGATGTTCAGACGTCTGCGCAGTAGCCGCGTTTTATTTTATTTCACCATTTCTAATCTTGTTTTGAAGAGAAATAAAGTCGTGGTGCAGAAATTGCTCGTGAAAGGTGCCTGCCAGAGAAAAATCTCTTTCTTCTGGGGAAACTTAATCCATGTTACTGTCACAGAATATTAAATGGATGTTGCGGTCCATTCTTTTTTTCGTATATAGGCGGCAAACGTATGCTCGCCGCACTACATTGAGAATTCTGGAGCGTATGAGCCGCATAATTCGCCGGAAACCGGTGGACGCCCGACGTCGTCGCGGAAATAGAGGAAAACATGGTGCGACGCGAACAATTAAATCTGACTGCAGCCTGGACAACAGTGGGCCAGAGATCTTGCTCCATTCTTACCGCTGTGATTTTATTGCGCAAAATCAACCACTGCATGTTATCTTTGTAACCACCTTGCTAAAGCCAAAGTAGCGCGTGAAAGACCAGAAAGCTGGCAGTGCCATGGCCGTGCCTCTGCCGCGAACATTGTGTTTTTGCTTTTAAGCTGTACTTTTCAAGACCCGATTGGCGCGACTGAACAAACCGGGGCACTCTGAAACCAGCTTGCAAGCTCTTCATACACTATCCAGAAAATATATGCCTTACTGTTTAGAAGAAATGCGAGACTACTTGACCATTGACTACTGAACATTTCTGCACGCTGCTTTTGCGCAATAAAAGCAGCCACCTTAAATACAGAAATCGCTCACTCGCAACTTCAAGCACTATTTTAGATGCGTTGCAATGATGGCGAACGTTAACATTTATTGCTGGTGAAATTGAAAAAAAGTAGGTCCGAAAGAATTGTTGGCCTATTTTCAGCATTTCGTGTTCTTCAAGCCTTTGCGCATTCTAATCTAGGAGCCAAAGCAAAAATAATGGCACATTCAGCATGAATGTAAGCCTGAAATTATTTTCGCTCTAATAAAGAAGCAAACCTGCGCCTTCATTTTGCCGACTTACGAAAGTAAGTGTAGGAAGCTTCAAGAAAACGTTAACGAAGGAATGATTCAGCACACCGTAGCCTGGTTAAACCTATGACCAAGACGATAAACGTTGCGTTGGAAATATAAACACAAATTCTGCGTTCGCACTTGAATAATAAATTCATTCGTTAATTCTTCGATGTCCAGTGCTCTGGAGACAGTTTTAAATGCTACCATTGTTGATCAACGCTATACACACAGCATGAAGTATACATAACTGCGTATCCTTTGCAGATGTTGGCTATTTAAAGTTCATTTCAGGGAAAATAGCGCAATTCAAAGCCACTTTTTTCGTTCGCGGTGCTGTCTGCAACTCCGAGTTTAACGAAAGTGGGGACCCTTAATCTTCGCCTTTAAGAGTTGAACGCGATAGCAATATCCTGTCCCTAGTGCGTACTTCAATCACTTAGTGCATACTATGTAATGGGTAACATGCTTTAAACCACCACCATATATGCGCAGCAAACGCGGGAAATCTTTTCGAACTTGCTATGTACTCACTACGTGGTCTCAAAGGAATACATGCAGTAACGTGTGTGCCTTTTGTAATGGGTCGAAGGCATTGAACCCCAATGTGGTTATGATATTCACATCTTCTGACGCCCGATGGCGATGTACGCTTCTACCACGTAATATTACTGCGATATCACATGTTGTATTGTTAGGCCTGCATAAAGGACGCGTGTGTTTGTAAAGCACAAGTTATTCTCACTGCATTTCCAAGCAGATGAAGTTATTTTATGCATAATCCCAAGCAGAAGCGTGGCTGTGTGGTAGAACACCTGCTTTCCACGCAGACGACCTGGGTTCGATCCTCATTCGGACCCGTAAATTTTTATTATTTATTTTATTTGCATTTTTCTCGATTTTTCGGTCACGGACAAGATGATGATTTTTCGCTCACAATCAACGACGCCGACGCCGACGCCGGAATTTCTGCGAAACGAGCTCTTTACGCTATCGTGTTAAAACGTCCTAACAGTTTTATTCATTAAGGCACAACTCCGTCCCCATGTAAAAAAATTGTCGGGGCTGCCACAGTAGCACGTGCATATCGATGCCATGCAAGCTGCACATCGGTAACATTGTCTTACAAAAGACTTAACTTTCCTCTAAATATGGAAAGGTGCGCTAGTTTAACACTGACACTGCTTAAAATGCCAGGAGAGAATTTAAGAAGTGGAGAGGAGGAAGCGAATAAATAAAAAAAAGAAAACAATTCTTGGCTAGGTGGGATTCAAACCCGGCTACCCACGGGCCTACGGCGAGCCTACTAACCACTCAGCTACCTCAGCTGTCGAGGCTTTATTTTTCCTTTTACAACTAGGCTACCAAGGCATGCTAGCCCAGCAAATATTTACAGGAACATCGTAATTGCCTTGCTATGGGAGAAAGAATGACAAAAAGAAAGACTGAAAGAGAAAGAAACACAGAATGATAGAGACACAGAGAAAAATCCTTGCAATTTCATGGGTAGTAAGTAAAAGAAAAAGGGGTACAACGACGAGGAAATGTGGTAAAGGAATAGCATGGCCATCAGTAGGTGTCGGAATATATCGAAAATATCCAATAATGAATCGAAGTGTCTTATTCCAATCGGTACTCGCATCGAATAGTCCATATCCCATATACCGAATTTTCTTTGGATACTTTTTTTCAATAATCAGCACCTACGGGAAAATCCCAAAGGAAGAATATGCTGAGAGAGTGAAGGATCATTTCTTTCTAACGCGATAGCGTTAAAGAGCTCGTTTCGCAGAAATTCCGGCGTCGGCGTCGGCGTCGTTGGTTGTGAGCGAAAAATCATCATCTTGTCCATGACCGAAAAAATTGAGAAAGATGCAAATAAAATAAATAATAATAATTTTCGGGTCCGAGTGAGGATCGAACCCGGGTCACCTGCGTGGCAAACAGGTGTTCTACCACACAGCCATGCCTCTGTTTGGATATACTGTGAAAATAACTTCATCTGCTTGGAAATGCAGTGAAAATAACTTCCATGCTTCGCAAACGCAAGCGTCCTTTATATAGGCGTCGCAATATAACATGTAATATCCCAGGAATATTGCGTGGTACAAGCGTAAATTGTCATCGGGCGTCATAATATGTGACTATCATAACGATTCCATAGTTAAAAGCCAGCCACCCATTACAAACGGCACACACCTTACTGCGCGTATTCCCTTAACACGACGTAGTGGGTGCATAGCAAGTTCGAAAACATTTCCCACATTTGCCGCGCATAATTTCTCCTGGTTTAAACAATACTACCTATTACATAGTATGCACTAAGTGATTGAAGTACGCAGTACTGACGGGATACCGCTATCGCGTTCAACTCTTAAAGGCGAAGCTTAAGGGTCCCCCCAATTTTTGTATTAATTATTGAAGTGCCAAAATGCATGCCGCTCGAGCTTCTATGGGACTATCAAAGCTTTACTCATCACCGGATGAAGTAATTATTTCTTTAAATTACAGTGTCGCCGAAGAGAATATGTCCTAATCCACTATCATTATCGTGTGCTTCATTATGTTCATTCATCAAACATTATTTAATTTTCAGGTGTTGGTGTTATTCAAATGCATGTGATGAATACCTCCTCTAATACGGAAGTGCCTGGTGTATTCATCCTACAGCTCTAAAGTACCTAGAAGGCTTGAGTCTCTATTGAATACCAGCTCACCTCAGTTGACATAACTGTGGTATCGTTTGTCGGCCAAATGTACCGTTAATGATACTATGTGCGCGTTTCTGAATATTTGTTTTCAAATGAGAAGCTGTATAAATCGAGGCTTGTTTTGGAAATGGTTGCCCTACTATTCTAAAAATAGTCGAACAGTATTCCTATCTGGTATGATCTCAATTAGATTTGTATCCGATTCGGTTGTAAATTTCAGTATTCACACATCCCTAACAGCCATATATAGCAAGGAATTGGGAAAGAGAAGTGAGGGTGACAAGGAGAGAAAGAAGGTGGGGAGCGGTGAAAATAGCGTACCCAGGTATGCTACATTATAAAAAAGGGATGGGAAAGGGGAGTAAAGGTGTGGAGGAGGGAAAGGACGAAGGGAAGGCCACCAGCTCCACTGTTCACACCGTCTTGGTCACCACTACTACGTAGCTGCCCCGAATTTTTCCCTGGATTGCTTCGATGTTCGAGGGCAGATACGTCTTCATCTGATTAGCGTCGTGAAAGAGACTCAGAAACCCCTTTAGATACGCGCTTTGCTCAAGGAGATCTATAACCTGGCCTATATAGCACGTTGTTACTACAACTCCTACTAACCAAATGCTTTCGCACACTTTGGTCATCTCCCATCATAACCATTTCGCGCTTAAGGAGCGACGCCAGACCTGTTTTACCGAAGAGCTCTAGTGCCATTTCGCAACCTGGCGAGCGAAAGAAAGTAATTGAAAAGGGCCGAGCATGGCGCTCATTGCGAAGATAACGAATCGATTCCTTCAATTTTCTGGGAAAAAAGAATTCCTTCCCGGTGACATTAACGTCCTCGTCACTTCAGTGCCGCGTTTAACTTATGGACATTAACGTGTTTGTTATTGACACTTCATTTTTTTAGAAGACCCTCTTGATGAAGCTGTTCGACGTGCAATTGGTGGGATCGAAGGAACGAAGTTGGCAAACCTCGAATGGTGCAGAAATATACCCTAGTTGCTTTTTTTTCTCTACAAACCTGGTGATGAAGACACTGACAAAAAGTTGGTGGGGAACGTATGGATGAATGCACCTCGGTGGTGTAACATTTTCATTTCGTTCGAGAAGGCACGGGTCAAAAGTTCTGCGTCACCTTGCATAGTCAACCAAACGTTATCGAATTAAAAAAAAAGACTTAGATGCCCGCATTGTGCTATAGTTGCGCACACTTTCTGTAGCCAGGGTTGCCGTTGGTGGCTACTTTGCGCCAGATTAGCTACTTTTCGACCCCGTCTGGCGACAAAAATTTGCAGTTGGCGCCATGGCTATTTTCTGGCTACTTTTAAAGTGCTGATTTGGCGCAGTAAGTAGCCATTTGTTCTTAATTTTCCAGACAAAATACATTGTTTTTAAGCTTTTCTCTCGCTTCAGCGGATGCTTACGGTCATCCCCCACCCACCAGAAGGCTGGTGCGCATCAAGGCACCCTTACGCGACGCTTAGAGCGTCTCCATATACGGAGTGCGAAGATACGTGCATGGTGACGAACGCGTGGCAAGCTCGGTGCTCAAGCTTCCCGCCATCTATTGTGATACTACGCGCAAGTATTTCGAATAATTTTGATGCGCAGTGCGTGTTCGCGTGTAAACTTGGGAAAACAGACATCTGCAACAAAATTTAGCTGGCCTGTTCATCTACAAGCAGAATTTGGTCTGTAGCTTCAAGGAAAATCTGTTTCAACTTATATGTTCCTACTGACTTGCTGGTTGGAATATGATAATATAACTTTGTGTCTGGCAAGAACTCATATTTCCTACATAAAATATATGCACGCGTAATAAATTCCGCATAATTCGTTCATTAATTCATTTCCAACTTATCGGTGGCTTTATATGGTCATACTTATTCAAAATGGTATTATTTATTGATCAATATTGAATCTGCTCATAATACCACTTCTGTTCCTTTTGGCTACAAATTTGGCGATAATATTAAATGGTGTGGCTACTTTGGCTACTTTTGGGTTGAGTTCTGGCTCCTTTTGAAGTCCACCCAACGGCAACCCTGTCTGTAGCACCAAGATATTCTCAGAAAAGGAGGATTATATTTCAAAGTGCTCGGACATGCAGCCTCTGGCACTTCTCACAGGGAAGAGAATGCGAACAGTATAACGGCCAATACATAGTGGCTTCAAAAGGAACTAGTGTGCTTTTCGTTAAAAGGAAAGCAAGATTCGAACTTGAAAAGAGATTTGAACTTATGATTATGTTTGCAATGCTTGATGCGCGCTTCCACCAAGAGATATGGAAGTGTCGAAGTGTTCGAACGTAAAGGAATACGCCCTCCACTCTCTGAATGATGCACCGACAAAGGTCAGTTGTCGTGCTCCTGCGAAATTGTGCTCCAAGCTGCCATACGTGACTTTGTGTTGGGCATGGCCTAATCGAGAATTTATTTATTTATTTATTTATTTATTTATTTATTTATTTATTTATTTATAATTCAGTACCCACAATGCCACAACGCACTACGGGGAGGCGTGGGGTGTGCAATCAGTGTGAAACGGGCAAAAAAAAACATTATTTTTCTAGACAGCACATGCACCAACCAAGAAGGAACGTTAAGCACAACAATAATTAAAGTGCTCATTTTCGAGACAGGGGCAATACAGTAACAAAGCCGAAGAAACTCATTTTCGAGACAGGGGCAATACAGTAACAAAGCCGAAGAAACTGGCAAGTCGAGCGACCTCAACAGGGGCGCTATGCAGGATGACCCGAGCTTGGCGAAACTCGGGATCTTTCCGAGCTCTGGTGACACCCCCTTTTGAACGAGCCAACAGTACGAAAAGGTCAGATCCACCCTTCAGCGCGCGCTGCGTTCCATTGGTTACGATGGAACGCGGCGTCACGTCAAGGACGGTCGACAAAATTGGGCGGTGTTTTCAAACCAGAGGCATCTTCCTTCATTTGTTTGTCGTTCCACTGAGTGCAGAAGTGCACCCATGCAATAAATGTGCCAGAAAGGTTTACTGATATTTTTTAAAGGCAGGGGCTGTTTAAATTCATTTTGAAGCTTTTAATGTCTGTACTAAGTATCCTTTAGAATAATTAGCACGGTGGCCTCTGAGATTAGTTCCGACCGAGCACCTTACAATATCGCGACCGTAGCTAAACCCGAGGCCACGTGTAAAATCATCATCGTCAGCCTGCACATTCTTGCGCGTTGCTCGACTGGCGCGCGCCCTCTTCATCCCTTCATGGTGTGCTCGCTGCCCGAGGACGTGCGCCCGGCTGATTAGCTAAGTGGCTGGGCGGTACACTTAGCTAAATAAGTCAAGAGGTGCTATGAACAAGCAAATTAAGCCAAGACATGCTAAGATCGAGCTAATGAAGCCATACCTTACTATGACCATGCTAATGAAGCCATGTAAACCTATGACCGTGCTAACTAATACCAGGCTAATTAACTCGACGTTAATTATAAGCACGCTAAGTAAAGTCATCCTAATTAGACCTTAATAACATGATGCTAGTCAAAACCATGCGAATTATGTTTATCTTAATTAGCTGCATACTAATCAAGATCATGCTAATTGCACTCGAGGTAATTATTGTCGTTTTAATTAAAACCTTACCAATCAAGACAAAACTGTTCAATATTTTGGTAATTAAGTCCTGCCTAATTAGTATAATCCATATTAAGGCGGAGCTGATGCTTTCTTTACTTTGAAGCGTATACCGAGCAGACTGAGTAGACGACCGACTTAAAACGCTGGAAGAAGCTAGGTGATCACAAGCTCCTCTATAGCTCCAGCCTTGCACAAGTAGTAAAGGCTGACCAAATTATTTTATATGCAAAGAAGCTGCTGCTTAGCCTCCGCCGCATGAAACCTTTGACAGTCACACCGGCACCATGACAGTCACGAGTTGAACTGGGGCCTTCTCAGAATCAACGAGTTTGTACCCGAGTTCACGCGTCAATCAGTTTGATTGACAGATGCCCGCGGCGAAGATTGGGTCCACCCACCGCGTTTGCGCTTTCCAAGGAGCAGTGCTCACGCCGCAACGCCAGCGAGCGGCATGATTCATCTATCAGCTTTATCGCGCAGACTGTGCACACACGCACGAAGAAAAAAGTTATATCATCACGTGGCTACGATGTCTCGCATTCAATTTCGTCGCGCTTACGACGTACCACTCACAGCCGCGTTGCCGCAGTGATACGAGCGCCCCTGGTGACAACCTGTCCGTATATTCATCCGCAATATTTGATAGAAGTGAAACGAGCTGCACGAGAGTGTAGCGTGTGCAGCCTTGTTGCCTTCGAGAGTGGAAATTTCCATGCTGCGGGTGGAACGAAAGAACATGCCCGAAAGTGGAAGAACGCCCACGAACACGCCTGTGGGAGGCGCAATGCTGAGTTGGCAAAAAGATAGCGCGACAATCACGCTGACGTCGCTGCACTGTTGAAATGTGGATTGAGTGGCGGCACTCACGTGTTCGCACGCGGTGTTTCTTTGATTACCGCCGCAGATGCCCCACATGCGTTTTTGACGCCACGCTCGTTCATGTAGCCGTTTTTGTCAATGCTGCTATCACGCGCTCCGCTCTGTCTTAGTGCCATGACCGCCGCAGTGCGAGCTCCGAGCAAACTCGTGTGCCCGAGGAGCTCGGGCCATCCTGCATAGCATCCCCAGGTCACGACATCATAAATGAGCGGGGGGTGTACGATCAGTTCATAGCGGTAAAAAGGTTCATATAGCGTGTGGGGCAAGAAAAAGGCAAATTGTAGCAGTAGCAGTTTCTACAGAACCTTAAAACTGGATGTGTTATGCGTCAGTGACGAAGAATGGGAAAGGTCGTGGAAAGGGGAAAGTTGAGTGTTTTCAGCAGGGAAAAGATACGCCACTTCACGAGAAACTCACTACAGCTTCCAGTAACGTATTCCAGTCTTGAAGTGTTATCGTAAAAATTATTTCATAAGAACTTATTTCTTGCGCAGAACTGTTTTTTTCATAAGCATTTCCTGTTTTTTCATGTCTAGCTCTTCCATGCTTCAGTTCCTGTTTTTCATGAGTAGTTCTTTCCTGCTTCGTCAACTTCTTCAAGCAAAAATTTGCTAATTTCCATGGCAGGACATGCTTGCATGAAAAACATGCACGATAGGTCTTTATATGAATGACACGACGTGCATGTCATGTTCATCATGAATTACATGGCAAAATCCCGTTGTGATACAACTGTGCTCATTGCATCACCTTGCTTAATGCCAGGAAGTGCATCACGTGATGGGCACATATGACACATATGAATGACAGGTCACGACGTGATTGCATATCATCTGTGTTATCATATGAGAATGGCGCAAATGATAAATCTCGTGAAGCCGTCGAGTTGATTTCGTAAACACGTTATACACCGGACTCGGCATACGTGCCTGATAAACGTGCGAAAAAGGTAAGACATAAATTACCTGAGATATGAATGTCGAAACTTGCATATCACACATTAATGAAACCGACAGACAATTAAACTCAGGAAAGCACCCAGGACTTTAACTGTCTTTTCTGAACTGTATTGTAATGCTTCTCAAGAAACAGTGTAACTGCACCTGTCCCTTCAGTTGCAATACGTTAATATTGATGAAATAGCATAAATCACAAGGTATATCCCATTAAAAAGAACTAACAGACAATCATGCCAAGGAACGCAGAGGGGATGTAATTAGTAGTAATTGAAGTGTAAATGTGAACAAAGAAGGGTGAAAAAAAATTACGCCATCTCCCGCTAAAGGGAACCATGTGTAGATGCAAAGCAGCGGGCGCTAATGCTTACACTGGCGGCGGCGTTGACGCTGGCGTTCATCGCAGCGTTGCGCAGGAGAGAAACCTGGGGAGGCGCAAAGCACGCAGAGATGGAGCGGTGTTTCCTACTGGAACATGCCAATCGCTGCTAATGGGCATTGAGAGACAGAAAAGACTCCGACTGGACACAGAGACCCGCAGTCCGCTTTTAGTTAACGCGCACGCTGCGAATTTTTATTGTTCAACAACGCACTGGAGAAATCTCCCACCGGCACCACCTTGCAGGTCAAGATCCAGTGCCATATATACGGGGTGTCCAGTGAACGACTGTGCTGCGCGAGCAGTCGGTTTTTTCAATTATGAAAGTCGCTAGCAGACGCTTCCTGCGTCGGCGTCGCGAGGCGAGAGAGGGGGGGAGCCTAGGAGGAGAGAGAGGGGGGGGACGCGCATGCGCAGTGGGAGTGGGGGACACCGCGGGCAGGGATGCCTCGAGGAGAGAGGGGGGGGGAGCGTAGGAGGGAAGAGAGGAGGGGAGGCGCATGCGCAGTGAGGGTGTGGTTGCCGCGGGGAGGGATGCCTAGGAGAGAGAGGGGGAGAGGAGGTTTTTTATTTTTATTTTTTAAGGGTTTGCGCATGCGCAGTAAGGGTGGTCCGCCGCGCACCACCACCACCACCACAACCACCACCGGCATTAAGCTTCGCCATAAGATGCTTCACATCTAAAAGCCAGCAGATCGCACGCACTGTGGGAATCGATGTAATGCGAAGCAGCCAGGAAGGAGCAAATCATGCTTTACATAATTTGCATGTCATGTTTTACATGTTAGGACCTGTCATTTATGTTCGTTATACAGTCATGTCACTCAATACCACATTTGGTACATATCAAGCTAACGAAACGGCCGCGAGCGCGCCATGAGCGTGGAATGCAAGCGATATCGCTCATGACATGTCATGATTTCCATATTACCACTTATCATTTATGTTCGTCATACAGTCACGTCACTCAATGCCAAATTTGATGTATATCAAGCTAACGAAGTGGCCGCGACCGCGCCATGAGCGTGGCATGCAAGTCATGTCGCACATGATATGTCATGATTTCCATATTACCACTTGTCATTTATGTTCGTCATACAGTCACGTCACCCAATACCAAGTTTGGTGTATATCAAGCTAACGAAACGGCCGCGAGCGTGTCATGAGCACGGCATGCAAGTCATGTTGCACATGGCATGTCATGATTTCCATATTACCACTTGGCATTTATGTTCGTCAAACACTCACGACGCCCAATACCAAATTTGGTTTATATGAAGCTAGCGAAACGGCCGTAAGCGCATCATGAGCGTGGCATGTAGATCATGTTGTACATGACATGCATGTCATGATTTTCATATACGACCTGTGATTTACGTTGTTCATGCACAAATGTCTCATCGTACCAAGTTTTGGGTATATCAGGTTACGAAAACGGCCTTAGGAGCACTACGGCCATGGCGTGTAAATCATGTTTTTCATGACTAGTTAGTCATGATTCGCATGATATGACCAGCCATTCATGTTCGTCATACAGTCATGTTATGCCATACCAATTTTGGTATAAGTCCCATTAACGATACGGCCAGGAGAGCACAAAGTCGTAGGCGGCTAGATAGATAGATAGATAGATAGATAGATAGATAGATAGATAGATTGATAGATAGATAGATAGATAGATAGATAGATAGATACGCTCAAACTCGCCGAAGTTCGCTAAGAAATGCTTCGCATTTAAAACTCCCTCAGAATTTGTCAAATTTTCTTTCTCCACATCTACATTACAATTACTAATAATAACATCCCATATGCTCTCCCTGGACATGATTGTCTGTTAAATCTTGTTAATATAGTGTCTAAAAAAGTTACACCATCTCCCGCTAAAGGGAACCATGTGTGGATGCGAGGCAGTGGAGAGATGGTTAGCTTGAGCGGGAGAAACGTCGTCGCTCTCGTTTCGCTGCCCGGGCGCTCATCGCGGCGCTGCACGGGAGAGAGAATGAGGCGCGCACCGTCATTTTTATACCGCGGAACTACCGTGGTGCCCCCCAGCGGAGTATGCAGCTGTCGCACCACCTGTCGCGCGCCGCTCCGTAGAGGATTCCTAGAAAAGAGAACGGGGGGGGACCGTAGGAGAGGAGAGAGAGAGGGGACGCGCATGCGCTGTGGGGGGTGTGGGAGCCGCTCCGCAGAGTAGACGATTCCTAGAGTAGAGAAAGCGGGCTGAGCGTAGGAGAGAGGGGTAGAGGATGCGCATGCGCTGTGGGGATGTCCGGACGCGGGCGCCGCTTCGTAGAGTAGAGGATTCCTACAGCAGAGAAAGGGACTGAGCGTAGGACAGAGGGGGGAGAGGACGCGCATGCGCTGTAGGACACGGGCGTCGCTCCGTAGAGTAGACGATTCCTAGAGGAAGGGAGGTGCATGCGCAGTGAGGGTGTGGTTGCCGCGGGGAGGGATGCCTAGAGGAGAGAGAGGGGGAGAGGAGGTTTTTTTATTTAAATTTTTTTTGAAAGGGTCTGCGCATGCGCAGTAAGGGTGGTCACGCGGCACACCGCCAACACCACCACCGGATTAAGCTTCGCCATAAGATGCTTCACATCTAAAATGAAAAACGAGCTCTAAAATGACTGCACTAGTTCAAACGTTATCTACATGATCGAATGTTCACATTGTCACAAACAGTACATTGGCGAAACGGGACAGCCTGTTAATGTTAGACTAAACGGTCATCGCGCGGACACGGCAAAGAAATTACCGAAAGCAGTGGCACAGCATTTTAATGTAGCAGGACATAACTTCGAGGATCTCAAACTTTACATACTTCAGTCAAACTTCCGGTCCGCAAGAGACAGAAAATATACCGAGTCATACCTTATTCACAAGTTCAATACCCTTCCAGGCCAGCAGGTATAAACGTTTCTAAAGGGGCTCTTGAATCCATTCGATATGGTACACACACAAAGAAAACCAGTGAGAGTTAAGCTCTCCCTCTAGGAATTTCAAATCTACTATTGTTAAGTAGTGCTTCTTTTGACACCTGGGATTCAGCGATACGTCTAAACCCGCCCCCCCCCCCCCCCCCCCCAAGCTGTTTTCTTGTCGTTCAATTCAAGGAACACCTGTTCCCTCTTTACTCACACAATTCGTCTCGGGACACCCCGCCCCCCCCCCCCCCCGCACACATACTCCCGCACCCCCCGTATCACAGTCGCCCTCTCCCCCTCCTTTTTAGGATGGAGGAGAGGGTACGGAACACATGCACGGTAGCGCTAAGGAAATCAGTTCTAGCCTTGAAGAAGACAAGTCCACTTGTGGAAACGTCGGCTCGAGCACACAAGCCCTGTTTACGGATTTTTTCATCGCTTTCCTTCAAGGTATATGTCATGAGAGTGACCGTAGTTGCCGCGCTGGCTTGGAGAGCGAGCTTTTTCTTTTTTTTCTGTGTGGGTGAGATGGGGGGGGGGCCACGTCATTCCTGTGCCGTAGGCCGCGCAGCTTGGTTGTATATACTCATGCTGCTGCGAATTCACGTGACGTGAATTCGAACTTTGGGGGGCAATTCGAACGTGTTGGAACCTAACGATGGCTGAGAAGGCGATATCACGTCGAAATACCAAGTAGTCGTCACCTTGCGCTTGCTGGTGCCAAATTTTCAGGTGATTGTTGCTGTGATCACTACAGCCTCGGCAAAGGAAACCACTGTGGACCTGCTCAGCACTTGCTCTTGCAGTGTATCATTGTTGGCCGTATTCATGTAAGAACATTAGCGGAGGTTTCTGTGCTCGATTTCAGCATGGTGCTCAGAAATATTTATTGGGATGCTAAGTAGCCCGGAAGCTGATTTAATGGACGGAGCATATAACAGCAAAAGTCAAGCCCCAATCCAATTTCCCCATTCGTTTCTTTTCCGTATTATTTTGATGTAAAAATTCCTATAGGGTATATTTATCACATGGCATGCCAGCAAATCATACGTTTGTTTTTTTAGAGAGCTCCGATAATTCGACTAACTTTTTCGCTGTAAATCTTAAAAAATGAACTCGAAGAAAGCATTCTATTGCCATACGATGCATAGTCATTGCAAACACACATATGCAATGCACGCAGAATATGTATGCTTACGCTATTTCCCCTGACCGGTGCAGCTTTTCCTTATTTACTTATACCTATTTAGAGAAAGCACTACGAAAGCTTTTGTGTAACAGCCACTGATATTTGCACGCTATTTGAATGAAAGCGTGCGTTGACTTCCTCATATATGAAAAACGAAATGTAAGCATACACTGTACAGGTATAAGGAAAGAAAGAAAGCGACAGACACTAAGAAAACTCGTTTGAAGAACCCCACGTTCTCCTCCCAAGGGAAATGAGGATCTTGTTTCAAGTAAATTCGGACAGGGTTGCTAAAATATATATCGTGCCAGAAAATTTTATACTACGACCGAAAAAAAAAGAACAGCGCCGAAGGCACTTTCTTTGGCGAACGGCCGGTTGTCAACAAATATGCTAATGCGCATGGCGACAACGCCCGTGAAGCCGGCAGTGAAATATCCGCCGTGGATACAATACTGCGGCAGATGATGCGCAGATGTCTCGCAGAAAACAAACCAACAAAATGGTATTTCTAGAGGAAACAAACACGCGGCAAGGGCCATTTATTTCAGCTTGTGTTTTATACGTTGTTACGGTTTACACAGATTCACGATAAGAAAAACTTGAGGCAGCATCGAACTAGTGGTGCCCAGTCTGAAGGAAGTGCAGATCAGGGTGGCCTTTTTTGTTTCTTTCTAATTTTTCTCTTCCATTCTTCGTCTCTTTTTTTCTCGCTATTCTACGTATTTTTCTTTCTGTTGATTTATGCTTCTCCCTGTCTTCCTCTTTCTATTTCTCGGGTCCATTTTCTTTCTGTCTCTTTCCTTCCGTATCAGTATAATTCTCTCTCTGATTCGGTCTTTCTTGCTCTTAATCTTTTTGTTCCCTTCCTTGTCTCTCATCTCTCTTTCTGTGCTATGCCTTACTGTCAGCAGTAGGGCTTACACAAATACCAGGGATTGGTCAGCTGTTACTCAAGGCTATGCAAGAATGGATTGTGTTGATAGGACCATAATATCCGCGGTAACCGATATTTTGTTGAGCGTACAGAGGGGACAAAACACCTGACTAGACTTTGATTAGTCATGATGCGCAGTAGGGTTGATATTATTGCGGCAGCAATTATATGGACACTTTTGGTGGATTTTTGCGTTGCCGTTCTCCGTCATGTCCAGGATATATATATATATATATATATATATATATGAAGGAACACAGAAAAATAAATCAGAAGAAAAAATCTAGCCTGCTCCACTTTGGCAACACTGTCGAGACAGCAAAGCTTATGGCGGTCCTTCATCATGCTCTATCGTAGTTCTGTATCTTTCAAGTCTTCTGTTCGTTGGTGCTCAGCTTCTGCCTCTCTTGCGCGAAGATCGTGGTTGGCTCCGCTACTACATGAGCGTTCTCGCGTCAACTCACGCTGACGCTCACGTCGGGTGGCTTCTTGTTCGGGGGAACAAGAAATGTTCGCATATTGGCCAGTTTTTCGAAGGCTCACCTCTCGACATCCTCCACCCTTGCGTCTCGGGAGCAAGCCCTCACCTCCCGCAGCACAGCCAGGTCTCTCCTACCTACAGAGGCTCACTCTCGCAGAGGCCCAATAATCCGTTTGTGATTAATGGGTTTCTTCACTCTCGGGACATAGATGTGCTATGTGTTATGCAGTTTGTTATTAGAGCAGAAAATAAGTCGTAGACTTCTTCAGAAGATTCATTTTGTGCGTCACTAGTCCAATCTGATTGCAAGCAAGGAAACAAATGTTCGTGTGTTAAATACCACTTTCATGAGTTTTTTACGGTTGGTGGGACGGGAACAAGGGTGCACATCCTATTCTGAGCAAACCAAGGTAATGGTCACTAAATTGATAGTCTACTACAGTCGCAGAGGCGCTCGTTGTCAAACTGGACAAAATGTGGTTCATTAATGTATTCGTACCCGATGGATCGCACCATGATTGTAAAGGGCAAATATGTTAAGGTCACCGCATATGATGTTTTTATTTGCAAGAAAAAGAAGGCTTCAGAGGGATTCAAGTCATGAGCAAAAACAAGCAATATATGATGAAGGAGAACGGTAGCTTGATGCAATGATCGTGTTTCTGCCATTCGGTGAAAAAACCTTCTAGTCAAATTCTAGCTAGACCGATTCTCAGTTCAAGATAGTTACATATATGTCAGTGATGAATTAATAAAGACGGCAGAACCGCCACCACAGGTAGAGTCGCGGTTGCAATAGTGAAGATATAGTTAGATAAGTCATGCGGGTTTTCATTGTTATTTGTTAACCTTGTTTGAGAGCGAGATATGAAGAAAAACGTGTGATCGATTGCTGATAGGGAGTGTAAGAGGCCATCATGATGCTTTCTTAGGCTACGGACGTTGAAGTGATTCAAGGATAACGCCAGGGGGTTATCCTTAAGAAATGTTTTTTAGTCTGCTGATAAGAAAAAAAAAACACAGGAGTCATGGGTTGTTCAAGCTATGCCAGAGGCAGCTACCTCTTTAAAAATAAACAGATGGCCTGCTTCGCGTATGCGAAACACGTCGCTGCCATCACTTTTTTTTTGGCCTTGATTATGCAGGAATCCGTCCATAGATGCTTCCGATTCTTAGCCTCTTTTTAATTCCAAGCCCTGAGCAAACCTCTCGTTTTCGGGGGGTTAGGTGATCATTAACAAACATGGGCCTGTCCGTGTCTTGGCGAAAGCCAATGACACCTGTCGTAATTCGTGGTTTTCGTGCTTTTCAAGCAAAGTCTGCTTTCTTTACCCTAGAGCAAAATCTCGCAATAATGCTTGGTACTAGCTGTTATTTTTTTTAAATGCGAAGCATTTCTTAGCGAACTTCGGCGACTTTGAGCGTATCTATCTATCTAGCTATCTATTTATCTAGCTATCTAGCCGCCTACGACTTTGTGCTCTCCTGGCCGTATCGTTAATGGGATTTATACCAAATTTGGTATGGCATAACATGACCGCATTGCGAACATAAATGGCTGGTCATATCATGAAAATCATGACTAGCTTGTCATGAAAAGCATGATTTACCTGCCACGCTCATAGCGCGCTCCCGGCCGTTTGGTTAGCTTGATATACACCAAATTTGGGATAGAGTGACGTGACTGTATGATGAACATAAATGACCAGTGGTAATATGGAAATCACGACTTGTCATGTGCGACATGACTTGCATGCCACGCTCATAGCGCGCTCCCGGCCGTTTGGTTAGCTTGATATACACCAAATTTGGGATAGAGTGACGTGACTGTATGATGAACATAAATGACCAGTGGTAATATGGAAATCACGACTTGTCATGTGCGACATGACTTGCATGCCACGCTCATGGCGCGCTCGCGGCCGTTTCGTTAGCCTGATATACACCAAATTTGGTATTGAGTGACGAGACTGTATGACGAACAAAAATGACCAGTGGTAATATGAAAATCATGACTTGTCATGTGCGACATGACTTGCATGCCACGCTCATGGCGCGCTCACGGCCGTTTCGTTAGCTTGACATACACCAAATTTAGTATTGAGTGACGTGATTGTATGACGAACAAAAATGACCAGTGGCAATATGAAAATCATGACTTGTCATGTGCGACATGACTTGCATGCCACGCTCATGGCGCGCTCGCGGCCGTTTCGTTAGCCTGATATACACCAAATTTGGTATTGAGTGACGTGAAGGTATGACGAACATAAATCATCAGTGGTAATATGGAAATCATGACTTGTCATGTGCGACATGACTTGCAAGCCACGCTCATGGCGCGCTCGCGGCCGTTTCGTTAGCTTGATATACACCAAATTTCGTATTGCGTGACTGTATGACGAACATAAATGACAGGTCCTAACATGTAAAACATGACATGCAAATTTTGTAAAGCATGATTTGGCTGCTTCGCATTACATCGATTCCCACAGTGCGTGGGATCTGCCGGTTTTTTTTCTTCTTTGGCAGTACACGGTGGAACGGTCACCCAAGACATCGGTTCAGCGAGACACGCAACTTTTTTGACGATTGCCTGCACTACAGAAAGACAGTTTTCACCTCCTGTGTTAGGAATACCTTTTATCTCACCATTGTTTAAGCGTAAGTATTGATTCAAGGCAGACACCCGATTACCTAGTTGTTTATTCTCATCCATGAGGTCTTTCTTTGCTTTTGCCAATTCTTCATTTCTACTCATAATGGACTCTTATAGATGGCTGCGCATGGGCAAGCTTTCCTCGGCTTCTGCAAGATCAACACGAAGTAGGTCTATTTGCTTCGAAATCTCCGCCGTGGTTGGCATGGTGCAATACTACGAACACTTCAGATATCACCAGCAACGCTAGGAAATACTAAAAACACTGCAATGAAGACTGCGCTTAAAAGTGCAAAAGCTGCTGGCAGCAGTGAAAGCGGCAAGGGGTTCTAAGACAAAACCATAAGTAAAGAAGCAGTGTATCTCGCAGAAGCAGGGAATTAGGGCGTCGTCCTCTAGCTGCAACCACTGCTGCCAAAATTGGGAGTCTGGACTAGAGGGAATCGGTATGTAGGACCAAGGCGCCTGCCTATACGGGTGGCAGACAAAGCAGTTCAGTGACGTGTTTTCCGTCGGTGATAAAGGTTCAATATATCAGACAGACGGGCCGTTGCTTTAATGATACATTAAGAAGCCATAGTCAGAACGTAAAAAAAATGGGCAGAGTGGATGGCTAGCCATTCATTGTAGCTCTTGCGGCTGCGCACCGCTATTCCACGCATGTACAGTAAACAATAAGATACATAACAAGCTTACGAGAGAGATTGTTGAGGCCGAGGCTATCTCATCCCTGGGTTCCGTGTGCATCAGCACTCTGTCGCTTATCCTAAGGGAAAAAAAACTGCCGTTTGTAAGAAATTATTTTTTGTGCGCATCGTATGTCATGTGACGCTTTTTCTCGGGCGATATAAGCAAGCGAGGGCGTTAATAAACATTATGTTGAAAGTTAGCACCTGTATGGTGTGTCCTCCTCTTGTGCCCCCCGTTCATTAAGCGCTATTTCTTCGTCGCGACTGTGCAGTTGCGATCAGCGGGCAATTGATTGAAAGTTGGCGACCGGCGGATAGGTGATCGACCTAGAATCGAGCTGCCTGTCACCTCCCTATATCACTCCGAAGCAGGGAATTAGTGCGTAGTCCTCCAGCCGCGACCACCGTTGCCAAAGTAATGTGATTGTGTGATTTTTGCAGAAAGAGCCTAATAACAGTACTACACACCAAATTTATTTATATATATATATATATATATGTGTGTGTGTGTGTGTGTGTGTGTGTGTGTGTGTGTGTACGGGTAAATAATTGAAAAACATATACAATACTTGGCTCTAAAGGAGAGACCATTGCAACAAGCACTTGGGAAACTGAATCAAGAAACATGTGATTGTGGTGGTATGGATGGGGCTTCAGTAGACAAAAAAAACAGCCGTATGCTGAAGGGGCTCATAAATATAGCGAGGTCCATAAAGAACACTCGAGCAAGACCGTTTACATCTGTGTTTGTTTGTTTACTCTCGAGCCAGAAGCCTATTGTGTCAGCTGCAGTTTCCTCCTGCAGATTCGTTGCTCATAAAAAGCTGTCAGAGGCGCCGTTTCACCGGGCCATTCTGTTTCTACGGTGACAGTCATTTCAAGCACTCGTTTTATGTCCGCCGGGAACAAACACGGAGGGCGTCATAACAAGTAACTACTACCGGGCAGTGTGAATGAACTTAGCCTGACTGACACATGCTGTTTGCTGTTAAGTGTGTTGTTTATAGGAAATAAAACCTCGCTGACAACTAACGTACTGGTTACAGGAGCGCTGGTGTCACATAATGAACCACGAACTTGCCCAAAAATGTGCCCTCTTAAACTAACGTACGTGGCAGAAAGATTTATAGCCGCTTTCAGTCTTGTTCACTTCCCTCGCGAGTTATTGCTTTTGGAACGGCGCAGTAACACCACGTCAACCACTGATACGATGTCTTTCATCGTTATTGAGCAGCGTGTCCAATTAATATGTACACTACAGTTTTATAAAATGACTGATGTCTATCTACTATTATTTCTATTTTGTAAACAACTAGCGTGAAACCTTGTGTGATGGTCCCTGTTTATCTCCCTGTTCAAGAGAGATTTGACCAATCGGTCTGCTACAGGTTTCCCTTTCGTCGTCGTGCCAAGAGAACGGAGTTGACTATTAAGACTAACGCCTATCGCAGCTCAGTACTGATAGAATTGGCGGTATGCCAGGAAGGTAACAAAAAAAAAAGGCAGACAAGATAAACAAAGAAAAATTCAAGTATATCCGCTGTAGTTTCCCTTAGAATGATATTACCTAAGCTAAACTGCAATTCGGCCTAGTTGGAACAAATTCATCGTTCACTGACTCGCGCAAGCACACAGGGACAAGAAGAGACTTACAAGGATAGGCGCGATCTAACAACTGGTTTATTATTCGGAATACACACATATTTAACAACCCAATGATCTGCTCGATCAGGTTAAACAAACCAAAAACAAGAAAAGTACTTAATGCATCACACGAACACACGTCTTAACGTACTGATATAAGCGACAGAGTTGTCGCTTAGTTGTCGCGTATATCAGTACGTTAAGACGTGTGTTCGTGCGATGCATTGAGTACTTTTCTTGTTTTTGGTTTGTTTAACCTGATCGAGCAGATCATTGGGTTGTTAACCCTCTATTGCATGGCGTCCCATATTTGGCACATACCGATTAACATTTTTTATAGCGGGTGCAAGAAGACCAGTGGAGAATGTGACACAGTTAGAGTAATCCGTATAGTTACGTGCACTAAATATAAGAAAAGCGCTGCCATCCCTAGAGCAGTATGAAATCTAGACATTAAATAGATTTCACGGTGGACGTGCAAGCTCGGATCATGAACAACAGTGACTGCTATATTTTTCTGGCAACCATTTTCTCGTTGCAGAAGCAAGAAAAAAATTATTTTGGCATATCCCGTGGCTTTGAAAATTCGTGCTCATTAAGGCTCTTCTCAATTCCGTTTTCCACAACGGTATATAGTCGGAAATCGGTATGTGCCATATTTGGCACAGTATGCATGTGAGTGATGAAATGTGCAATATGATGCCATCTATGTTTTGTGCACAGTGCAAATACAAACAAAAAGAAATCCTCTAAGGTCATCCAGCACAGCTCATTTTTGCCAGATTTCAGTTGTGGTGGTAGGTTTTGAGATGTTTCACGAAAATATCGATTGTCAGCAGCAGTACCTGGCAATTTTTTGTTACATTATTGGCGTGAGTGCACGAAAAAAATTGCGTGAAGTCTAACCAGTGCACGGCGATATTTAGCTTTTACGATTTGTCGGCAAATGACGCTCACAACCACAAGTCAGCGGTTGGAAATTCGGGTAGGAAAGTACGTCAAGGCGGCACCATGCGAAGAGCCAAACGTGTAAGCGGCCATCCTGCACGTAGATGTCGGCAGTCAGATGCGCTAATCAAAATGTTTATTTATGCCTGAACACAGGAAGCAATTGCTTTGCTTTATTCCACAAATCAAGCTAAAAAGACCGCAATCAGTGAGATTTTGTTTTTTCAGCCATGGCAGCAATTTTGCTTGCCCACTTGCATAGTGTGCCATATTTGGCACAAACATTTATCTTCATTAATACAGTCACAATAAATCTGAAAATTTTTGTACCTGTTATTCTTCATGTAGTTAATGATAAAAATGATCAAATAATTTTTCAATTGATTTTTGCATAATTCATGCAATAGAGGGTTAAATATGTGTGTATTCCGAATAATAAACCAGTTGTTATGTCGCGCCTGTCCTTGTAAGTCTCTTCTTGTCCCTGTGTGCTTGCGCGAGTCAGTGAACGATGGATATTACCTAAGTCTGAAGGAGTGTGGCGCACAGCTTCCACAAAGCTATAATTGTACGATTCTAGCATACGTCGTAGTCATCTGGCGTTGGCTATGGCCTTGGTAATCGCGTTCATGATCTGCTCGAACTCAAACACGTTCACGGACAAGCTAGACATGAAGTTCACGAAGACTCCGCGCGACAGCGGCTGACTCCACAGCTCGCACGAGCGGACGCCGCATGCGAAGGGACCGCAATCGATTTCTTCCGGTGCAGGCGAATAACCACGCTGACATAGCGCTCTCTCCTCCTTCACCTCTAAGCATTTTCTTTCTCTCTTTTAACACGAAAGTGTTTTATGCCGGGGTCCACCACGGCTCCTCTGACGTATTTCCGTCACGGATATGACGTTGTAAAATATAAACTAACATAATGAGATCAAAGAAAAATTAGAAGAAAAAGTTCCGTCGCCGAACCTACGACCTCTCGTTCCGCAGCGCGCGGCGCGAAACCACTCGGCTACGGGAGCGCACGTTTCTCAGTTTGCTAACGGCAAGCTATTTATACACACCATATACCGTTGGCGGTCCTCAGAGCTCCTCGACTGAAGCGCATTTTCGTCATCACCAGCGAGATGGCGCGAAGGTGTCACGGAGCGCGCGCTCTAAAGGTCGTCGCGCCTCTCGCTGGGATGAGCGTGCGCCTCCACGGGGCGTGGTCGCTGGTGCGCGGGCGGTTATCTCCTGATCGGGGCATTCGGGCGCTTCGCACGCCTTGTGTTTCCACCGCAAGTTTGCTTTGAAGTTACAGTGGTTAAAGAGTGCACGAAGGTCGCTTCGTTCCCCGCAGCGGCCGCGTTTACGAATGGAGCGCGCCGCTTACACACGAAGTAATAATTGTGGCAGTTGTTCGCGCTCGTCCTGTGTATGCGTGTGCGTTAGTTTCGTGCGTCTTTGTGTTAGAGCAGCGCGCTTTAAATGTCGAGCTGTGACAGTTAGTCCGTGCTCGTCTTGTGTATGCTCATTTCGTGCGTCCTTTATGCTTGAGGTGCGCGCTGCATGTTTCTGCTGCTTGCCGTTCTTCACGTCACATTACAATTTGTTGCTGCAGCATTCATTCCTTCTCCCTTGAGGCGAAACAATGCACAATAAACGCTCAACTACTTATGTGAATACACGTTTCACTTTCGTGTTATACCGATTCCTTTGACAGAGGGATCAGCCATGTTTTTTTTTTTGCATAGAGATGGGAGAGCAAGCGGCGTGCCCAAAATCGAACGTCCACTCAGACATGCTGGAGATGTGCCACCCGAGTAATCCCTTGCGCGAATTGGCCGAAGCAGATGTTATGGCCCATACACGCTCGATGTGCCGTACGCGTCGTCACTGTGAGCTTCAGCCGAGGCACGCAAATAAGCGACACAGAGCTTGCTTATTCGAGATGCGGGGTCAGTTTGTTGAAGGACTTTGATTTGACTCATTCCAGCTTTTATTGTTCATCTACCGCGCCAAGTATGGATGACCGCGGCGACAGCACCGTCATACTACCGCATGAATCCAGCCGAAGGAAAATTAAAGTAATAGTTAAGAATCAAGCACCAATCTTAGAAAGTGCAATGTGTTTTAGAAAATGGTTCGACGTTTTCATATTTCACAAGTTCTTTTCGCGCATGTGTGCTATTCTACTACTCTAGACAAATAATGTACGTAAGTATTCTGGATGAGGTAAGAAAACTGGGCAAACAGGGTTATGTGGATGGTTAACAACGCAAAAGGACGCTGACGAAGAAGCTGGCAGACGACACCAGCGTGGCCTTTCAATTGAATGAAATGTATGTAAGGTAATTTATGGAACGTATGTAAAGTAATCACTTCTCTGTTTAACGCAATTTGTGTGCGTAAGAACATGGACAAGTATTGCTGGCCCGTATGACGGAGGTGTCAAATCGACAACGTCGTAGCGGCGCTAATGACAGCGATATGACAACATTGACGGCGCTGCTACTGAAATAACGCCGTGAAGATGTCGATAAGGTGTGAAGTATATAGGGACTGTAAAATGTCGACAGCAGCAATATGCACGCCATGAAGAATACGACGTCGTGATCAAGATATTGACGCGATAGCGTTTAAGAGCTCGTATCGCAGAAATTCCGGTGTCGGCGTCGGTGTCGGCATCGGCGTCGTTGGTTGTGAGGGAAAAATCATCATCTTGTCCGTGACCGAAAAATCGAGAAATGTGCAAATAAAATAAATAAAAATTTCCGGGCCCGAGTGAGGCCGAACCCAGGCCGTTTGCGTGGCAAGCAGGTCTACTACCACATAGCCACACGTCTGCTTGGAAATACAGCAAAAATAACTTCCTCTGCTTGGAAATGCAGTGAAAATAACTTTCATGCTTTACAAACACACGCGTCCTGTTTACAGGCGTCACAATACAGCATGTAATATTGCAGTAATATTGCGTGGTAAAAGCGTACACTGCCATCAAGTGTCAGAACATGTTAATATCACGACATCGTGGTTTAAAGCCTGCCACCCATTACAAAAGGCACACACGTTACTGTGCGTATTCCCTTAAGGGGAGATGTGACCCGGAAAAAAAATTTGCATTATACTGTAGCCTAAGGCAGTGAAATTTTTGCTGTATATATAGGATTTTATGCTGATTTCAAATATGTAATTAGTTTTATAGTAAGTTGCACAGTTTTCGTTTTGTGCCACGACAATGTGTAAAATATAGTTCTTTTTGTAGACACTTCTTTTGCCAGTAAATATTTATCGTTCTGAGCCATTATTGGCTCATATTGCTCCACATTATATGTAGAATGCAAATAATTTTCAAGAAAGCGCATATAAGACATTTTAATGGACAAAAAAAATTGTAATGTGAGAAGTCTTGGAATGCTCAGACCATACTAATTGCTTATTTTAGGCTCGTAATAATAATATCAGGTGATATCAAGTTTAAATGTAGATACTTGCACTCTGCACATGTTAATAAATATGTGGGCAAAATTTCATTTCGATCTGGCTATCAGAAGTATCAAAAACATGATGTAAAAGCTCATGAAGTTGCCCAGAATTGTATCTTGAGAAAAACGCATTTTAAAGGTATAATGAAAGCTCATCTATGCGGAAAAGATTTGTCATTTAAGATGATTTATTCTATCATGAGAGCTTGGCAATGATGGTTATTTTGAGCATGCGACTTTAGTGAACCCCTCATGAGAAATGCAATGACAAGCAGCCAGGTGACAATTTCCAGGGGACTCTAGACCATCAGCACTTCTTAGATTTTTTGTAGCCGCCTTGTGCTGTTTAAAAGCCATTTCCACCTACTTCGAGTTTAATTACAATCTTCAGCTTTTTTGTCGTGAAAGTAGAGAAACTAAACTTCTGAAAGCAAATAAAAACGAAAAATATGTAATTTTTGAAAAAAAACTTGCGCTTTCGACTCGCATCTCCCCTTAAGACCCCGTAGTGGGCACATAGCAAGTTCGAAAATATTTCACACGCATAATTTCTCGGTGTTTAAAGCGTGCTGCCCATTACATAGTATGCACTAAGTGATGGAATTACGCACTCGGGGTGTTTCTACTGTAGTGTACATATCGCTAACGCGTTCAACTCTTAAAGGTGAAGCTTAAGGGTCCCCCCAATTTTTTGAAATGAGGACGGCAATATGGCGACAATAATTTAATTGGCGAAGACAGCAAAGGCAAAATAAGTGCAACGATATTAAACTCCAATCGGTTCCGTCGACAACGACAGTGCACAACGCCACGACGATAAGTCAGGGATGATATGACCACTTGAATACAGTTGTAGTAAAATGTAAAGTAACCATATCGCACGGTATTAAGCAAGCGTGATATTCATTTCCTCGTTTGATGGGACCTCCATAACCTTTTCAGGTACTGCAAAGACACATACGGAACTCGGAAAGCATAAAAATAAGTATTCTTAAATCTTTCCTTACGGCCGAGCAAAATGGGTGTTTTTTGTAGGTCGCACTAGACCTTCTTTGCTGAAAGAACTACTGCACCTAATATTTTATGTAATGCATAAACGAAAAGCATAATGCATGAACTTTTGAGGCATAAAAGTTTGATTAACGAGATGTGTATTATATGGCTGATATAAATTGCCAAATTGTATTCTGCGGGTCAAAATTCAACACAGTTTGTAAATACAAGCTTCTATCTACTAATAAAAAGTATTAAAAATTGATACATACAAAATCTGCTGCCGTCTAATCAGCAACATCTCAGAAAAATTCAAAATTTATCAATGAACAGCACACCCCCCCTCAAAAATCTTACTGCAAGCACTACAAT
The DNA here is from genome assembly GCA_030522465.1 of Rhipicephalus appendiculatus. Lineage (NCBI taxonomy): Eukaryota > Metazoa > Arthropoda > Arachnida > Ixodida > Ixodidae > Rhipicephalus > Rhipicephalus appendiculatus. Next base: position 31,977 of record JALIZH010017214.1, on the reverse strand, counting down.
AAGGTGTGTGTTGCGGGAAAACAGTCCCGATGTGAACTATAGCGTAACATCGCATGTCTTGCCACAAACTCTTATTTTCTGCTTGGTTTTCTAGCAGCACTTGCATGTATTACAGTTTCTATGAGATTCAGCCCTGGCAGCCTGGTGCTTAAACACGAACCGAGACGGCCCGAAGCAGAAAGTGAATTGCAATAAAACCGCTCGTTTGTGCTTTCTTTCTGTTTGTCCCGTCTTTTCTGCGCGCTACGAAAATTTCAAAACAGAAAGTGAACCTGACCAACTTTCCGGGCTGGCTTGCGTCGTCGTTCTTCTCGGAATCAAAGTCGGACCAAAAAGCAGAATCCTCAGGCTCGCTACAGCTCGTTAAATCAATAAACCAGCCGCGAACGCACCGGAATGCCGATACCCGGGATCTTATAAAGCGCGCGCTCGCCGCATCCGGCGGCGGCCATGTTCGCTTTCCACTTATACGATCAAGCAACTTTGTAGTGCGTTGAAAACTCAACCCCACGCGCAAAAAATTCAAACTGCATAAATATGCGCTAAAAGAAAACGGAGACTTATAAAACGGACACATAGAAAACGGAGGCTTCACCATCATGAACGTATACCAACACGCCCAACTGGCAGTTATTCTAAATGCATAAATAAGAAAACTATACTTTTTCTCTTTCACGACGGATGGCGCAGCCTGTTTGTGATTGGCGGAGAATGTCTCAAAAGCCGCCGTTAAAACCATCGATAGCGGGCTATCGATGCCCTGGGGGGCGCGGTACGGAAATAGTTAACGAATATAATTGGCAACATGTGAGGCCAGTGCTTCTGCTGAATACCTCGCGCACTTAGATTTATTAAGGCGAAAGCCTTTAATGTCTCATGCTCACGTCCGTCCGGTGTCCGTCCGGCGTCCGGTGTCCGTCCGTCCGGTGTCCGTCCGTCCGTCCGGATGTCCGTCTGTCCGTCCGTCCGTCCGGATGTCCGTCCGTCCGTCCGGATCTCCGTCTGTCCGTCCGTCCGTCCGTCCGTCCGTCCGTCTTTCCGTCCATCCGGATGTCCGTCCGTCCGGATGTCCGTCTGTCCGTCCGTCCGTCCGGATGTCCGCCCTTCCGTCCGTGCACTGGTATGTCCACTCATCATGAGCGAATGATTAAGGAATAAGCCTTTAGTATAAAACTTCTTCAAAAATAAAAGAAGGAAATTTGAAGGCTTCGTTTTTTTTCGTTGGTAAAATTTTAATAAAAAGCAACCGATAATGAAGCCAACGAAGGTATAGGGCACGTTAATGGTACTGTTTTAAGTGCATTGTAATAAGTGTGATAAACATGTGAAGAAAGTAAAGTAGACCGAAAGACAACTAGCTGCCGGCGGGGACCGACGCTGCAACCTTCGGATAACGCGCCCGATTCTCTACCAATTAAACTACGGCGGCGGTTGTCAACTCGTGTCCCCTTTATCTGGTATTCATGTACAAACAGGTCCACTGTTAAAGGGAACACTTGCGTGCACGGCATGTTTCGAATTCACTTTCTTGTAAAAGCATAGTGGCTTAGATTTGCCCAAGACTACCAGTGATTAACAGATATGACTCCTTTTGACAGACTAGGGCCATGCATGAACATAGTTTCATTATCCACTTGCAGATAGAGGGCCGGTAGTGTAAACGGTGCTCATTGTAGTGTTCCCTTTAATAGTGTACCGTACTGTACATGTAGACCTGGGAGTGTTAGTCAGCGCCGCTCGTAGGCATCACGGCAAACCTGGAACACTTTTCTTGACAGCTGTCGTCAAGAGGCACGTGACCTTTTAACGAGCGCACAGCTGACCTCGTATACTACCTGAAGGTATCAAGTCTGCCGGAACGAGACCCTTGCTGTGAATATACGATATAAGAGAATTTTAGGTGTTAGTGTCTTCGTTGATACAATGTTAATGAAAACGAACAGATAATGAAGCCAGTGAAGGTATATCAGACGTTAGGTGGATGTTAATTTTATTGAAACTTAATTGAAGTATTTAAGGTGTGGCGTCCACATTGATAAGTACAGGTCTGCCAAAAACACGATAGATTGTTTCGGTAAACTTGGGAAATTGAGTTGGTTCCTAAATTGCATATTTACGTGATCTGCATCAGCGCGCACATACAAAAATGATGGAAAAGTGCAAAGCGAGCTATGTGGCTGCTGCGATACCTTATGGATCGATACCGCCTATCTCGTACATTGTCATTTTGCGTGCAGAGTCATTAGTATATATGTCTTTAAAAATTGAAGGACACTTGGTACATTCCAAAGTGTGTACGGCGAAAGCGTGTGGCCGTTCCACTGACGGAAAGACGGACGGACAGAAGGACATCGGGACGGACGGACGGACACCGGACGGACGGACAGACGGACATCCGGATGGACGAACGGACATACGGACGGACGGACGGACGGACATCCGGATGGACGGACAGAGGGACATCCGGACGGACGGACGGACGGACGGACGGACGGACATCTGGACGGACGAACATCCGGACGGATGGACGGAAGGACATCCGGACGGACGAACGGACAGACGGACATCCGGACGGACGGACGGACGGACGGACAGACGGACGGACGGACGGACGGACAGACGGACGGACGGACATCCGGACGGACGGACAGACGGACATCCGGACGGACGAACGGACAGACGGACATCCGGATGGACGGACGGACATCCGGACGGACAGACGGACGGACGGAAGGATGGACGGACAGACAGACGGACACCCGTACGGACGGAGGATGGATGGACGGACAGACGAACACCCGGACGAACAGACGGACATCCGGACGGACGGACGGACAGACGGACATCCGGACGGATGGACATCCGGACATCCGGACGGACGGACGGACACCGGACGCCGGACGGACACCGGACGGACGTGAGCATGAGACATTAAAGGCTTTCGCCTTAATAACAGTGCAAAGCTTAGCCTGCCTTCATGTTACATCGCTGCTTGCGTATTTCAAAAGTCTCTATGCCTATCAACGTTCAGATACGCTTCTTGTACACAACAAAAAATGTAACAAGGACTGGAACTGTTGCAAGCGATGCTCAAATGAACGAGTTAGTGCGCAGAACATCTGCATTTAGGGAAAACTATCAACTCTTTTAATCCTAGCATTCTATTCACTGGCAGAAAATGACTGACAGAAATAACAGACGCAAAAAAAAAAAAACTTGTTTATCCCCCCTCACCAGCCTGACTTTGGATGAAAGTGCGCGGAGGCACGAAATTGCTGCTGAAAGTGAGCTATAGTGCGTTGTCGTTGAGTGCCGGCTGCTTTAATTAGGGCACGACGGCACCGTCTATTCAAATATTCTTCGCAGGGACGGCCACCATTGAGTTTAAACCGAGCCCCGTTTGAACACAAAAGCTCTTTGCAGAAGTTGTGGTCCAATTTAGCGAAGTGGTTGTAGTGCCCCATACAAAGAGTACAGCGCACGAAACCCTCTTCCCCAACGGTTCGGTGCGTTTTCCGTCTTATGCGTGGCAGGCCGTTCATCACGCGTTTGTTCACGCCCGTGCATTTCACGCATCTCCCGTGTTTATTCAGGCGTTTCCAAAAATGGCAGACTGGCTTCTGCGCCACACTGTTTCATTGCATAAGTAGTTCAACTAAGGAGTATACAAGGCAAAATAAATACAGGAAACCTAAACCAAATGCCACGCCGTGTAGCAACTTAGAATAAATAGTGCTTCGCTATTTTCTCGACGCTCATGTTGAGCGCATCTTAAAAATGGTACGTGGCCTATTAGGTCTAATATTTTCACATTCGGTGTGGAGTGCAAGTATGAAGTGCATAGGCGTGCGCAGAGTTCCCCTTCAGGGGGGGGGGGCGAAGGTTCATGGCAGCGCCCACCCCCATCCCTATTATGCCAATGTATGGGGCTGACTTTGCGCCCCCCCCTCCCCATTAGGTCAATGTATGGGGCTGACTTAGCGCCTCCCCTCTTAGGTGACTAGGGGGGGGGGGGCGGCCACGCCCTCTGCCTTCCTCCGTGCGAATGCCTATGATGAAGTGTACCACAAAGTAGACTTATTATCATAGTAGGAGATAAACATACTTAGCAGACAAAAAATACAGTTCAAATATTGGTTTGCATGGAGAATTGGCATACAATGTTGCGCACACAAAGCGCCGTATCTTATTTTGGTTAAACGGTGTCTTCTTGTATACAGTGCTTTATTTCTGACATTACGCAATCTCGCATTGTCAGATTTCGCACCCAACGACATGTCCACACGGGAGTGACGTCGGACATTGTAAGCGTCTTTTTTTTCTGGCGTCTTCCTTTACCTTTAGAACTAAGTACACGTATAGCATGCATAGTGTGGATGATTGCGAAGAAAATGTTTGCAGGCTGGGCGACGCATCATGTTTAAATGGACCGGGGTAGGTGCGAGGTAAGCCATGTTCAGTTCAAATTATTGAATATATAGCCGAACCTCACGGGCGTAGGCAAAAATTTTTTTCGGGGGGGCGGGGGGCACCACCCTGATCTGAAGGGGGGAGTGGGGGCAGTCAGACAGCTGAGGTCGAGTGTCATGTCGGGCTCTATATGCTATGGCACAAAAATTTCTGGGAGGGGGGGGGGGGGGGGGGCACGGGTCCGGTGTGCAAGTTACATTATATGTTAAAAAGCACAGTGCTTAATACGCTTCCATGAGGCACCCCTGTTTTGTGTTCTTGTAGTCCATGCCGTTCGTGCTTTATACATGAATGCAGTTTGATGACTAAGAAAATTTGAAATGCAACGAAGCAGTCGTCCCTTAACTGAATGTTTATTCACGCTCCACGTGATTGGGGAGATCTAAAGCAAAGTCTAAATCACGGCGACGTGGACGAAAACGTGATAATTTTTCAGGGAAGCCTTTACTTCTATTCCTCATCACAGTGACTGCTGTATCACGATTCCTTCACAACCTGTGCGTAATATTGAGGAATCCAATTTCTTTATCCCTCAAGCAGATGTGGGTCAGGATGGTGCATTTCGAGGCGTTTCTTTTTATAAATATAATTCTGCATCATGAATATTTATTCGTGCTTCTATGTCTAGCTGACTCTTCTGTTCAATTAAACAGTGGTTCGCACTGATGCTTCGTGAAGTGTGTTGCCACATTCATGACCGGTCATTCTTATCGCACCTTCTAGATGCTCTCGTAGTTTATTAAGGCGAAAGCCTTTAATGTCTCATGCTCACGTCCGTCCCGTGTCCGTCCGGTGTCCGTCCGGCGTCCGGTGGCCGTCCGTCCGGTGTCCGTCCCTCCGTCCGTCTGTACGTCCGTCCGTCCGTCCGTCCGTCCGTCCATCAATCTGGTGTCCGTCCGTCCGGTGTCCGTCCGTCCGGTGTCCGTCCGTCCGTCCGTCCGTCCATCCGTTTGTCCGTCCGTCCGTCTGTCTGTCCGTCCGTCTGTCCATCCGTCCGTCCGTCCGTCCATCCGTTTGTCCGTCCGTCCGTCTGTCTGTCCGTCCGTCTGTCCGTCCATCCGTCCGTCCGTCCGTCCATCTGTCCGTCCGTCCGCCCGTCTGTCCGTGCGTCCGTCCATCCGTCGGACCGTCCGTCTGTCCTTCCGTCCGTCCGTCTGTCTGTCTGCCTGTCCGTCTGTCCGTTTGTCCATCTGTGGGTCCATCCGTCCGTCGTCCGTCCGTCCGTCTGTCCGTCCGTCTATCCGTCCGTCCGTCTGTCCGTCTGTCCGATTCGCGGTAAAAAATTAAAAAAGCAAACACGCACACATTCGGTTCGTGTGTTATCCCACTGAGAGTGTAAAAAATAAAAGACATGGCATAGTCAGTGGAATGGCCACACGCTTTCGCCGAACACACTTTGGAATGTACAAAGTGTCCTTCAATTTTATTGCGGCACCTCCAGCTTACCCAATATAACTATTGCCCCATGAGAAGGATCCCGTAAATTATTTCTGTTGCAGACGTAACGCTATAATTTCTATGTTTCATGGCACAATCAGCTCTCCCTATGTAGTGCAGATAACCTGCATTAGTTGCTTGACCAAACACACTCATTTCAAAGGCGGGCACTCTCGCAGCATCCAGTGAACATGTTGGTCATAATTATGTACCTTTGCAATTTTGTCTTCGTGTTACACGAATACTACCTATTATTAACGTTTTTACGAATACATATTGTGAAATAGACAAGCCACTTTAAATAAACTACATGCAATGCAAAAATTGAAGGACACCTTGTAAATTCCAAAGTGTGTTCGGCGAAAGCTTGTGGCCATGCGACTGACTCTGCCATGTCTTTTTTTTTTTCAGTGTTTTTTTCTTCCCTTTTCTTTCTGTCCTTTCTTTGTTACTGTTTTTTTCTTTTTTGTTTTTTTTTTATTGCATGGCTTTTTTGCTTTTTTCTGCCCGCTGTGCCATCACCCGATTGCTGAGATTGTGAGAGGGAAAGTCCACATCTGGTGATGTGTTGGGGCCAACGACACGATCAGAAATTGAAGTGTTAAATTCATTATGAATCATTATATATATATATATATATATATATATATATATATATATATATATATATATATATGCCTTGTTTCGTGCAAGGGATCAAAGCCTACCTTCCCTTGCATGTTTTCAAGCTGCACCTCTTTTTACTACTTCTTTTCTGTCAGCATTACGGAAAAAAAATGCCCCCCACCTCCCCGAAGGGAATCGTGAGGAAATGCGAATGCATTTCGCGCGCGCTTCACTCCGTTTATATATGGTGGTTGTGGTTCGAAGAAGGAAAAGGCGCCTAATTTCTGCAGCCCGGTCGGGAGCACGGCGCAGCGCCTGTTTTTTTTTTTTTGCTTTTGTTCTGTGTTTTCTTCTTTATTTATTTATTTATTTTTTCATTCTTTTTGTTCTTTTTTCCTTTTTTTCCTTTTTTTTAATTTTTTAAATTTTTTTTTTCATATATAGCTCCGCCGAGCTCCCGCGATGCGAGCGCCCTCACGCACTTGAAATGCATTCGCATTTAAAACTGGAGATGCGTAAAGCACGCAGCCATGGAGCGGTGTTTCCTACTGGAACATGCCAATCGCTGCTAATGGGCAATGAGAGACAGAAGACTCCGACTGGACACAGAGACCCGCAGTCGGCTTTTAGTTAACGCGCACGCTGCGAATTTTTATTGTTCAACAACGCACAGGAGAAATCTCCCACCGGCACCACCTTGGAGGTCAAGATTCATTGTCATATATACGGGATGGACAGTGAACGGTTGTGCAGCGCGAGCAGTCGGTTTTTTCAACCAAGAAACTCGCTAGCAGACGCTGCCTGCGTCGGCGTCGCGAGGCGAGAGAGGGGGGGTAGCGTAGGAGATGAGAGAGAGGGGGGGGACGCGCATGCGCAGTGGGGGGTGTGGACGCTGTGGGCAGGGATGCCTAGAGGAGGGAGGGGGGGAGCGTATTAGAGGAGAGAGAGGGGGGACGCGCATGCGCAGTGGGAGCGCGGGGAGGGATGCCTAGAGGAGAGAGAGGGGGGAGCGTAGGAGGGGAGAGAGGTGGGGAGGCGCATGCGCAGTGAGGGTGTGGTTGCCGCGGGGAGGGATGCCTAGAGGAGAGAGAGGGAGAGAGGAGGTTTTTTATTTATATTTTTTAAAGGGCTTGCGCATGCGCAGTATTGGTGGTCACGCCGCCCACCACCACCACCGGATTAAGCTTCGCCATAAGATCCTTCACATCTAACACCTGCCGGCGCTTACCTCCTCAACATATCCTCCTCCTCCTCCTCCGCGGACAACGCTGGACAACGCCGTACAACGCCGGACAACGCCGGACAACGCCGGATGCCTGACATAGCCCGACTATGAAATGCATTCGCATTTAAAAAAGCTTTGCGACACAGATTGCGAGACGTGCAACATCAGCGCTCAGCGAGGCTGTCTAGCCCGGAAGCGATCGATGAGAGGCTACCCGCTACCGTGACTGTCTCTCTCGAGCCACCACGATAACTGTTGTGACGCAAACACTTCGCGTCGTGTGGCTTCCGGTGAGGCCGGCGAAGCCGGTCAACTATCGCGGGTTGTCATGCCTAAGCTGCTTTGACGCTTGCCGGCAACGCAACCATGTTTGCGCGTGTCTCGTTCTTTTTTTTTCACCTTTTTTGCATCTTTTCCCGTTCGGTTATGTGCGCGAAGTCGCAGCACATTTCTTGCTTCTAGTGCACGTGAAACATCTGCTGGCGCAGGCGGAGTAGAGACATGTCGCTTATGTCTGCTTCGATTGCATTAAGGCCGTTATTCCACAGAATGCAACGACTGCTACTACTACTTGCACTGCTACTGCCACTAAGATTCATTAATGTTATTCTTAATATTATTGCTGCAGTCATACAAAGATGTCGGAATTGAGATTTCATTATTGTTTGTTTTTATTTACAGCAGACCATTAGCTACCTTAGTCGTTTCAATAAAATAGTTCGATAAGAACGATAGGATACGACCGCATCCTAAGAAAAACACACAAGCACACACAGGACTACTACGAAAAGTACGAGCGATCTAAGGATACCTACATTTCTTTCGAGACATATACTTTTCTTTTCTCGGTATACCTGGATTTCCTTTCCATATTTTCTTTTCATTTAATATTTACGGCTATTACCATTAACACCGCGTTAAAACATATACCATATTTTATTGACACTGACATCGATGATGCTTGTCATGCACCAGTCCGTAGCCTCGATTTGCAGCTGATCTAGCATAAGAAGACCCCGCATTCCAATGTCGTAATCTACATGTGCCCGGCTGACGGTGCACAAGAGCGCATGTGCAGCGTCACCAACTTCTCTGGCTGTCATGTGGTTTTGAGTTCTGGTATGACTGGCTTGTTGTCGGATGCCGACACAGAGTGCCGTGGTGCTTGTACCTTCCACAAGTGCGTCTCGAAATTCCAGGACTGCAGAAGAAATCAGCTTTACCTGCACCAGCACTAAAGCAACTAAGCCTATTTTTCTTGCACGAAGCCTACAACAACCACGTGCACATCTACACCGACGGGTCGACCACTGTGTCCAGTTCTGGTGGTGCGGTGGTGATACCAGCTCGACAAATAACTCTAAGGCTCAAAATATCCCACGTAACAGCATCTACGGCGGCAGAACTTACGGCTCTGCGCTGTGCCCTAGAGTACATCGATTCTGAGAGACCGTGCAAATGGGCTGTTTTCTGCGACTCGAAACCGGCGTTACAGTGTGTGCGGTGAGCTCTCTGACACGGATGCCACGAACAGCTTATATACGAAATTCTCAGGATCCATCACCGCGTCAAAGAAAAAGGTCACGAGATTGACTTTCAGTGGCTACCTGGTCACTGGGGCTCTTCGATTTTCCACTTCTGGCTACCCGCGGGCTGCCAGAGCCAGCCAGAGCGCGCTCGATTTTCTCGGGCTGCTCCGTCCCCCCCGCGGCGCACTTCCGGTTGGTGTTCGTTTTTTCTCGGGTTGGACGGTTCTGGCGACCCGCGGGGAGCCCGAGGGTGGCCAGAAGCGTCCAGGACAATTTAGTCGTGGAAGCTCTCTGGAAGGTTTTGGGGTGGTTTTGGGCTAGCAGACGCCGTAAAGAGACGATACGCGCTTGCCGCCATCTTTGTGAGGACTCGACGGATTGCAATGTGGGCAATGTGGACGCTTGGAGACTGCGCCTTCGCTTGTCATTACGCGTGGAGTTATCTTCTAAAGCGTGTTCCGCCGTGCGAGATGGGGCGATTACGAGTGGCGGCGAACATTTGAAGCTACTGTTTATCGCTTCTGTAATGTTTCCCGTGAAGCTTCCTTCCGTGAACAACGCGGCGAACTGTTGCCTGCTAACTGCGTCGTGCACATGTCTCAAAAGTTATGTACACGTTCGTACGCACGCATGGAGACAACTTTCGAGTTTATCTTTTTCGTAGTAGTATTCGTTTGTGGTGCCGTGCCTGCTTTCTGTGCACTTAGCGAAGACGATTGTGGTCGAACTATCATTTCGCTCCGTCGTATGTTTGCGTGAGTGAACCTCTTCAGAAACTTGACTATTCTGTCTTCGATGGTGATAGAATGCCCTGATTGTATAACAGAGATCGCGACAGTTATTTTTGTGTGATGCTCGTTGGTCGCGAACGGCGTGCGAGCTTACTTCTATCTACGGGCCAGTATATGTGGTATGGTATTATGTTACGCTAAGACGGGTTGACGTGAAAAAAATTCAGCAGATCCCACGTACCTTGGGAATCGATGTTGTGCGAAGCATATATGCGGAGGGAAGGTAACTGTATTGTAATTTTTTTATTGAGCGAAACGTTACGAAATGACGCTAAAGGTATGTACAAAGGTTGCACGCACAGACATATGTTCAACAGTCGCATATGTTTTATATAACCAGTTGTTTACAGTTGCGTAACGATGCTAGCAGCAACATGGGGATTAGCAACACCAGAAGCGGTTAGCTAATATGTAGCGCTTGTGCTCGCGAGGATGGTAGCCCTGGACACGGTTCTCATAATAGCTCAAATGAAAGCTGAGCTACATGAGGTTTTGGAAGTGCCACTCAGGACTGGAAAAGAGGCCCAGGCAACATCTGCCAGAACGAGTCGAAAACGCGTCATGCAGAAGTTTATTTAGATATGACGCGCACTCGTGGTACCGATACCACCGCATTTCTGAAGTTAAGAAAAAACGCAAGTTGGTCAACGCGTGTGTGCGACGTAGTACGCGATAGCTGAGCAGGTATATCCTCGAGCTCTTGTTGGGACACGGTCACTTTCGCGAGATTTTGCATCGCGTTGTGCAGTGACTGTTACATGTACTAAGCAGACGTGAGCTTGAAGCCGTTAGCGGCGCGGCAGCTCACCTTGCATCGTTCTCGAGGCGCCGTGCGCCAGCTGGCTGTTTTGTTCGCGGACGGGGCGAGTTTCGCGTGATCTTGCGAGCGTACGAGGTCGTACCGCAAATGCGTTTGCTCGAGGATATTATTTCAGCTCTTCGGCAAACCTAGCCACATATTTCCAAGCGGGCAATGCAGGAAAAATCAACGCGCACGCGGCGCAATGTTTCATTTGCTGCCACGACGGTAGCGTTTGTTTACGTTTACGCTGGCTGTCCCAGCGTTCGATTTTGCAATCTTCGGGCAGCTTCGGGTTGTCTCGGGTTCCCCACACACGTGACCACGACGCTGTTTCCTGTCCCGACCGGAACCAGCTCTCTGACCCTCTGGCTAGCTCTGGCTGCCAGATAGCTGCCAGAGGTCTGAAAATCGAAGATCCCCACTGCGGGATCAGTGGCAATGTTTCCGCAGACAACGCAGCTCGTACATCGCATGAACAAGAGACTACCGTTCCAATTCCTCTGTCTAGGACAGACGCTGCTAAGCAGCTTCGTCACCTGGCTCGTAGTCTATGCTTGCAGGAGTGGAACACGCCAAGCATAAGACACACTCGACTACACCAAATGAACCCAACGCTGGAACTCCGACCTCCAGCCGGACTTCGTCGGCGTGAAGCCTCACTTCTTTGTGGGCTTTGGTTGGGGGTGGCCTATACGAAAGCATACACGACATTAATTGGAGTGACCGACAGTTCGACATGCGAGGTCTGCGGCACCGAGGAAGACATTGATCATCTATTATGCCGCTGCCGCCGATTTGCCTCTGAAAGACGAACGCTTTCTGATGTGATGCGACGACTGGACGATCGGCCGCTCTCCGTGCAGATGCTGCTGAAGTACCGTCCCCATCGCCCGTCGGCCAACAAGGCAGTTAAGGCGCTATTGGGTTTTTTAAGGACCACGGGCCTTTGTGAACGTCTGTGACTTTTGCGCAGTGCCAACGCCACAGAAGTGTCCGCGTATTTGTTGATCATTTCCTTTTTTTTTCTCTTTGTTTTCTGCTTGTGGGGCTTTCTCTCTGCCTCTCTCATCTTTCTACTCCCCTTTCCCTTTTCCCCCAGTGTAGGGTAGCCAACCGGACTGCTGTCTGGTTAACCTCCCTGCCTTCTCTCCTTTGTATTCCTTCCTTCCCGACACAGAGTCCGAATTGCCGAAGTGTTTGACACAGCCTGGACTCCGCGTTCATGACAACGCGAAAGTCAAAATACGCGGATACTTCAGGGCAGCACGCAGTTCACTGTCTTATTTGAAGGCGTATTATGTTACCAAACGGACTTCTGTAACATTTCGTGTCCACCCACGTTAAACGAGAATGTTGTGCGGCTAGAACATGACCACATTACATGGGTTGTAATGTGTTTGCTGTGTGTTGGGCTCCCTAGTACCACCGCTGCTCAAGTGGGCAGAGGGATTCACTAGACAGACGCAAAAAAAACTAGCACCACAGTCATATAGTTCAGCTACTGGGATTCAAGGCAATGCTTATGACAAATCTGTCATCAATTTACTATGCATTTCAGTTTCACCGCGTATGGCGTACGGTGCGTTTCACAAAACGCCATGTGTGTTTGTATTCTGCCGCTAGTGTCCCGGAGAACCAATGGAAAATTCTAAGGTAGCGCGCTGCCGAGCGAGCTGTCGCACGTGCGAATCTCCGGTCGAGCGCTTCGAAAAATTATTCTTCTGAATTATGTTTGTTTGTAGCTTATATATATATATATATATATATATATATATATATATATATATATATATATATATATATATATATATATATATAAAAGAAAAAAAAGTTTTTTTTTATTCCAAAATACAGGTGCTATGCGTATGTAGCAGTACGCGCACGTGGTCGTGTGACCACTTATCAGTATGTACGCTTCTTCTCTTTCTTTTTTTTTCTTTTTTTCCCCTCTCTTTATCTCGGCACGGCGATGATATAAAAGCGCATCGGCGCCTAGTAAATTTTGTCTTGATGAAGATCGGTCTCCGATCGAAACGTCACCATAAACAGTTTTTTAGAAGCGTATATATATATATATATATATATATATATATGCAGGGGAGGATGACAGTGACGGAGCTGGCAGAACTTCGTCGAGAGTGTCCATATATTGCGATTCCAATAACAGGACTGCGCATTCACTAACTACGTACTAGCCGTTTACTTCCCACAAAAAAAAAGGCCGCTTCGTACTTGGGGTGCAAAGCCTGAACGAAGTACGGAGCTGGGCCGCCTTCTTTGTGCCTCTTCGGTTTTCTCTGTCTGTGCTCCTCAGTTCCTTTTTTTTGCACTTTTTTTCCGTCCCCTCTTCTCTTTTCTGTTTATGTATTCCTCTCTCTTTATCTATTTCTTTCTCTTTCCATCTTTCTTCACATTTTTACCCGTTCTTTCTCTCTCTTTCTATTTCTCGCTTGCTTCTTTTTTTTCAATTTTTATACGTGGTTTGGCCTGCGTTACGCCAAGCGACGACAACATACGACAGCCCTGGGCCCCTAAAGTGCTTCGCACTTAAAAGACTAACCTCTCAGCAAATCGAAGGAGTAAAATGCAGGTTAGGCAAGTTCACTACCTGGGTAGTAGCGAATAGGGCAAACTCGAACAGTTACTTTGTTACTGAATTTCTAGTAACCACACCAACAACTTAATAGCGATGCTAAATCTAGTGAACTGCAGTTAACCAACAAGAGGTTCTTGCCTGTTTTGTTTTTATGTGCGTGCGCATTGCCATATAAAGTTTATTCTATTATAAAAGCACAGATAAGAAGAAATTTTTAAAAAATGAAGTGGCACGGCATTGTGATCTTACACTAAATAATAACCGCTAATACCTTCAAGCAATTTTTATGGTATGTACACATAGCAGCAACGTACCTAAAGACTTGAACGACCCACAAACAAGAGTACGCACTTACGCGCACACCAAATATCAAAAGTTCTACGCACCCTACATCTACCCGAACTCCCTAACAATACCTTGAAGGCTGTTTGTGTGACTTCGGCAGTCACACGTCCTCAGATACGTGCGCGGCTTCAAAGAGCAGCAACATTGCAGCGTGCAACTTGCGTAAACAATGTCTCTGCATATCACCAGAAAAATGTGCACTAGTGGCATTCACTCGCAAACCAATGTCACCTTATGCCATGTCAATCGACGGGCGGCCTTTTTTGTCACGCCAGAACTCACGGGCTTCTTGGCGTAATTATTGGCAGGGACCTCTGTTGGAGCCCGCACGTGGCCTACATGAAGCAGCGCCTGACAGCAATTTCCCAGTTGTTCAAGTTTCTGGCAGGAAAGACGTGGGGGGATGTCAGTAGACGCAATGCTGGAACTCTACAGAGCGCTGTTTCTCGGTTTTCTGAGATATAGCCTGCCTGTGCTGAACAATACTTGCAAAACAAATATTAGGGTTCTACAGGCAATACAAGCGCAAGCACTGAGAGTGTGCCTTGGTTTGCCCACATGTCAACAGAGGCAACTATTGCGATTGCTCGTGACCATCCAATGCAAACTCACATTACGGTGGAAATCCTGAGAACGCACGTTAGATATTTTCCACGTGCACCTTGTCATCACCTTGCCACACTGCCTTCAGACAGGCCCCAAGCATCATTCTCTAAAACTGTTGTCAAGTACAACGACAAACTTCCCTCAGTATTCACCACTGCATCTAAACCATATATGCCCCCCTTGGTGTCTCATTCGACCCGCCGTGCATCTCAGTGTGCCAGGAATCCGAAAAAAATCTCACCTGTCGTCACCTGTACTGAAGCAACTGCCGCTGCTTCTTTTACACGAGAGGTATGCGGGCAGTGTACATATATATACCGATGGTTCAACAAACCTCCAGTGTTCGTCCGGTGCAGTGGTTGTCCCAGCAAGAATTATTACCATCAGCTTTAGGACTGACCGCCCCACGACGTCGACAGCTGCGGAACTAGCTGCTCTGCGCACTGAACTTGGCTCACTCGGGAACCACCTCAACAATGGTCGATCTTCAGCGACTCCAAGGCAGCCCTACAATCTGTGCTATCAGCAATGCGTCGCGGGCCATACGAACAGCTGGTATTTGAAATTCAATGTCTTCTTCATACAGCACATGAGAAAGGGCACCACGTCACGTTTCAGTGGCTTCCAAGTCATTGCAGCGTCATAGGAAACGAACACGCCGATAATGCCGCTCGGCCAGCTCTTGAAGGCGCACAGGAAGACACCATACCACTTTCAAGGTCTGACGCGGCCAGCAGTCTTCCAAGGCTTGCACAGGAGATCACGCTCTCCTGCGCCCACCAAGCAATCAAACCAACCGGACAAATCGTCAACACCGCCTGTGCTCTTTGATGGATCTCCATATGCCAACTGGACTCCGCCGAAGTGACGCCACACTGCTTTATCGTTTATGGTTAGGTGTGGCTTTCACGAAGTCTTATTCCTTTCGGATTGGGATGGCCGACGACACTCTCTGCGATGCCTGTCGTTGCGAGGAGACGCTGCGCCACATCCTGTGTGACTGTCCGGTATATGATGTTCAGAGACAGTCACTGGCGTCCGTTCTAGCGGACCGTGACAATAGACAAATGTCTGTGGAATCTATTCTTGAATGTCGATCACAGAGGACATTGCAGCTGAAGGTGACCAAGGAACGACTGAGTTTTCTAAGAAAAACGAACTTGGACAAGCGGCTCTGACAGCGATGTCGCGTACCACACCAGCGTGATGGACTGTCACTGACTGCTTGTTTGTGTGTGTGCTCTGTTATGTGCTATCTTTCTCTCTTTTTTTTTCTTTCTTTCTTTCTTTCTTTCTTTCTTTCTTTCTTTCTTTCTTTCTTTCTTTCTTTCTTTCTTTCTTTCTTTATTTCTATTGCAAAAATTCTTACACAATGGCAGGGGCCAAGAAAAAAGCTGCTCTGGGCAGCTTGAGGAGCTCTTGGCCCCCGTTCTCTATGGTGGCAGCAGTTGGCGGAGGTGGCAAAAGACGTGCTTAGGTTCAGGATGACAACAACATTCAGGATGACATCAACAATGATTAACAGTTATACAAAACAAGTAAAAAATAAATAAAAATAAAAACAATAAAAAATAAATATAAATAAACAAAGTATACAATATAATGTGCAGAACATAAGTAGAGGTGTGCGTGAGGAAACAATCTCTTTCATACAACGCAATTGTATATATGCTCAAGCACATCCTTCGCAAAGGCAGTGATAATTTATTGACAAAAAAAAAGTAAGAGAGTGATTCCACTCTTTCCCCTCTCTCTTTCAATCTCCCCCATCCCCTTCCCACGTGCAGCGTAGCGAACCGGTTATCCTGGACTGGTTGACCTCCCTGCCTCTCCTTCTCTACCATTTCTTCTGTCTCTTCTTCTTTGGGATAACACACCATGTACCTCTTAGCATCCATAGAGGTAAAGGATGAATTCATCTTCAGCGGCCTGGTCATCTATAGCTTCCATTATGGCGGGGATAGCTCAGCAGCGAAAAAGCTGCAATCGCTTTGCTTCCAGCATCGTGATATGCCTTTATTACAACTGCATGTTTATATGCAACGGTATCCGTTGTGTCAAGGTGAGTATGATCAGAAAGCTCACCCGTCGCAGTTTCAATGTGTGCAAATAATCAGAATTTTCTAAGCTCTGAATACTATCATTAAGCACCCCAATGTAGTTTGGAATGGATTGTAAGGAAACCACTCTTGCAGCTTATACTTTGGGAGACACTGCGTGTTCTGTGCGCGTATGGAATTTTCAGTCTTCGCATTGTTGCCATTACCGGCTCCATTGAAAATAAATGAAAAAAGTGGTTTTGATCAATTTGTGGATAAGCGTACACATAAAGAAATTTCACTACATCCAATATACAGCAGATATCATTGAAACTAGTTGACTACAGTAATACGCATTTTGCACGCTTACCAGTTATTTTAACATTCCGGACATCTTGTGAAATGCGCGCGCCTTTGTCTCGTGTTATTTAACTCCTCTTTGTATGGCAATTAGCGCATATGATTTCCGCGCACGCCTTTTCTCCCGCGTTAATGCAATTGAACTTACGTCAGATTAATTTCACAAGTGAATTTACTGCAGCCAACCAAGAAATGGCTCCAGATCCACAAAGTGAATGCTGATGATGGGGACGAAGCAGTATGCATCAGATCATGAATCGAGGTGTTGTATTTTGTTCTGGTTAACAGCCTTTTATTATTTTTTGTTAACGTTTTGTTCTGCCATATGCTTTGATTGATGGGTGGTTGAATGTCGGTGTTTTTACGGTGTTGTGGCCTTTTATTTGGTTTTTTTAAACCATATGCACGGTATGTAGTCTCTGTAGAAGGTATTGCGCACAAATGTTTCGAACCTGCGCTTCGACTAGAGACTACGGCGAGCCTCGACGACATTGTGCGACCCTAAGGTGCTTCGCCCCTAAAAGAATTCTTGTGTACTCAACGCGTCATGTAAACAAGGACATCAGGTGCAGTACGGGTGTTCGTTGGAATTCATTTTCACGTGCTCTCTTTGGTAGGTCTAGTTGGCCGAGCCAGTGATCGCGTTAACGCTCGTTTAATGTAACACTAATACGGGTGTGCGAATATTCTAGTTGTGATTTCGAATCGAATAACACTTCATCGAATTACTTTATTTGACTTTCGAATTGCGATAATTCGAAGTTTCGAAAAATTCAACCAGACAAAAATGTAAAGCCCGACTAATTCGAGTGATGTAACTTGGTTAGGTGAGGTTGCTAAGCAACGTCGTTACTGAAGGCCTTCCGTTAAAACTTTTACCGATATATAGGTTAAAAAGTGAGCGCCTGCTTATTTAAAAGGAGATAATGTTCTTTACGCACGTCGTGGCTCCAGCAGAAAATGCCAGAAAATAATCTGGGAGACTGTCCTAATGTCAGCGTCATAAAACAATCAGCGCTGAGTTCAGACCTGGTATTGAAGAGGTTCAAAAGTACTTCAATGAGTTCCTCACCCGAAGAAATGATGACCCTTTGAAATAGTGGAAAGTGCATAGAACTACACTTGATCCAGGTATGGCGAAAATTGCTTTGCGATACCTGCCTATCCCTGCTACTGAGGCGCCCAGCGATCGCATGTTTTCAAGTGCAGGAAACACTCACGGCAAGAAAGTTTGAATCAAGGTCATGCGGAACAGCTTGTGCTACAGCATGACAATTTATAGCCTCTCGGTGGCAGTCATTCTCCGCGTTGTGGGCTCGAGGACATGAGCGGATTGAACTTCTTTGTTGTTTTTTTTTTCAATTTTCAACAAAATCTTAGGTGTTGGATATTCGGCACGTTTGGCCACTATTCGATTCGTACTCGATTCATATTCCATTCGAGATTAAATTTCACTATTTTCACACCCCTAAACACTCATCAAGTAGGCGTTCTCACGTGATATGTGTTTTACAGCGTAGGCTGTTATGAGATCACAAAAAGGGTCGTTTTTGCGCCGTAGTGTTACGCCGGCGCCGCCGCCGCCGCCGCCGGCGGTGTCCGTAATCAATATCGCACGAAATAAGAAAAAAAACTAAACAAATAAAAACTACCTATGACAGACTGGGAATCGAACCCGGTTCCTCTGCGTGGCAGCCCAGCACTCTACCACTGAGCTACGCCGCCGCTTGAAACTGCTTTGCAAACTGACTCTATGCAGGCTTCATGTCGGTTAAGGAATTGCGTTAACATGTGTTGTAAAGCGTTTTAGAGCAGTGAAGTAACAACCAGGCGTCACACAATACGAATTGCGTAACGAGTGGGTCGTTCAATGTTCGAACCCATTACAAAATGGCATAATTCTTCGTCGTCGTCAGCCACAGCGTCAACGAAGTGCACATAATGCGTTATAAGTGTCTAGCGGGTACCGCGCTTTTCCGAAGAATGACGAATAATGGCATAGTAGACGTTTCCCACTACACAAAAATTATGATGATTTATGACGTAGTGGGTACCATGTAAGTGTGCTTGTAGTAGTTGCCCCAGGAGTGTTTAAAAAAAGGCTCCAGAAAGTATTTCCCCTTATATTAACCACCGGCTTCATATGCTCTGGCGATGCCCCTCATTAGTGGGCAGTGAACAAGCCAAGTGGTGATCCGCCATCAGAAGCCCCAACAAGGGGGGATCAGCTTTGGGCCGTCCAGAGAGCCCACGATGCGTCGGTCAGGCTCAGCCTGCCCGTCCCAACGTGGGAGAAGCCCACTGCGCGCTAGTCGCGTCTCTCAGGACTATAATAAAGTTCCACCATCCATCCATCCATGGCCAATCCCCCCGTAGTGGGTAGGCGCCAGGTCACTAGAAACAAGCAAGCAAGCAAGCAAGGCCGTTCTTCCAGCTTTCGCTGTGACTGTGCTGTGCGGCCTGCGCAGGCCTGGCCGTATTTTTTTTTGTCGTGGTTGTATAGAGGTTAATTTCTTGACGTAATATTCCGAACACCCACATACTGAAAAAGCACCGTTTTTAGGAAACCGCACAATGCGGCGTGAACTTTCATGTTTTCTGCAGGTTTTACACAACAGCTCCACCGGCCGCATATCACCTTAAAAAGTTAAGCTCGCTCTACATTGAATGCTTAATAAGCGTACTTGCTCCTACTCCCACATCGAACTATCTTGTTGGTTGTAAATTGTATTTTTGGTTCTCGCTGGTGCTAGCATGCACACATCGTCATGCGCAAGTCGTCAACCATAATCTGAAGAAAATGCTCTCATCGTCCTTGTATATGCGCTTAGCAGTGGGCAACTTCTATGTGGAGTATATGTTTAATGCAACATTGCTTTTTACGCAGGTTGGTGTAAGCGTGCATAGACTTTTCTGTGAACGGTTTTCGTTCTGCTACGTCGTTTCGTTAAGTACATTGTCTACATATATGCTCGGTACAGTTGTCACACGTGCCACCTTTAACCCTTTTTATCCTTCAGCCCATACAGTTGCGCAAGTAGATATTTTTTGTGTATATGCAGTAGTAATACGAAGGAGAGTGGGAATAAACCGTAATCCTGATAAATTTAGCTTTTGCTCTAGAAGAAAAACGAGAGTCCACATATATGGACGCAGGGAACACCAGTTACACTTGGTCAATCATCCTTCTTCGTTGCACATGGGAACTTTCCTCGCCGACAGCTCTGTTTCAACGCATTATAATAATTCTATCGTCACTATTTACCATAATCAACCCATGCATCCTTTCTTGACTCCCACAAAGTAATGTTGTTTTTTCGGCCTTCTTGCTTGAGTACAGCGAGCTTCATTTTCATGCAGCGCATTATACAATGTGCCGCTGCAAGCGTCAACGCAGGCGCATGTTCCTGCATATTTCAGGCTACTGCTGCACGGTTCCGGCTCCGCCCGTTGGAACACGGGCCTTACCGCTTGAACATCGTAGCACACGTTGGTTTGGGAAAGAAAACATCGACAAAAAAAGAACATGATTTATATCACAGAAAACATATTTATTCTGGCTGGACGTATTTCATTGACTCTTAGATGTAGAACGGCTACCTAATCAAGTTAGCTCTGGAGAGTGAGTGAAGGGGATGCATATGCCGAAGAGGGCGTTCGTTTCTCTGCATTATATTTCGTAAGTAAAACAGTGGCATGGAGTTCCGCTGAGTAGCACAATTTATTCAAAACAGTGAAAACGATCCGGTAGCATAGAGAAAGCTCGTTTGTTGTGTCGGGACAGCCGACTGTTTGTCTTGCGCAACGTGCGAGATATCTGTAGGCAGTGTATTGGGTAGAACATTGGGTAGTGACCTAATAATTGTGGAAGTCCCAGGCCTTTCACAATACTGGTAGTGCATAGAGCCTCCCCCCTTATATCCACCTTATCTTTCTCAGTATTCTCCATCGTAAAGAAGAATTACATTGGTAATTTTCATAAGACCAAATGTCCGGAGTGCGCCACATAGCAATACTACAAATGCAGGGGGGGACATATGATACCCTCAACCTTCAACTTCATCTTAAGCTGCGCGGTAATGAAGCCGTCTATTATTAGTTCCGCCTTTTAATAACTACAGAGAAAATACAAAGGTATTCGTATTAGCTGGGATCATTACAACGCACCTTAATGAAGCCGACTGGTAACTTTTTTATCTTCTGTCTTAGAAACGCGCTTGCCAGATGAAGAATGGGCCTTTAAGCACCGCGAAGCATCACTTTATAACTTTGTCAGTGTGCATTCGATGACAAAAAATGACTAACAGAGTGCCCGAACCTGTAACTCTAATTCGTTGTTTTGAAAGGTCGTGAATGAATGATCCAGGTTGTGTTTGTGATATTCTTCGCCGCTCGTTAACGACAGCGCATCGTGCGTATTTAAGAAGCAGAGACATCACGCTGTGTATAAATTAAGAACTCTAGCATGCCCTGTGCTGCTCCTATTTTCGACACCGCAGTGACGAAGGCCTCCTTATAATTAGTATATAAAATCTACAGGAAAACTGAAGAAGCACACCATGATTAGTAATTGGTTGACACTAATGTGAGCGGATCATGCGATTCTCTTTCCGTCTCACGCACCACGTTACATCAGGAGGCCCCTGTGCGACGTAGCATGAAAAAAAATTACACCATCTCCCGCTGAATGGAACCATGTGCAGATGTGAAGCAGCGGGCGCTAACGCTTACACTGGCGGCGGCGTGGACGCTGGCGCTCATCGAGCGTTGCGCAGGAGAGAAAACTGGGGAGGCGCAAAGCACGCAGTGATGGAGCGGTGTTTCCTACTGGAACATGCCAATCGCTGCTAATGGGCAATGAGAGACAGAAGACTCCGACTGGACACAGAGACCCGCAGTCCGCTTTTAGTTACCGCGCACGCTGCGAATTTTTTTATTGTTCAACAACGCACAGGAGAAATCTCCCACCGGCACCACCTTGCAGGTCAAGATCCAGTGCCATATATACGGGGTGGCCAGTGAACGGTTGTGCAGCGCGAGCAGTCGGTTTTTTCAACCAAGAAACTCGCTAGCAGACACTGCCTGCGACCGCGTCGCGAGGAGAGAGAGGCGGATGCGCATGCGCAGTGGGAGTGTGGACGCCGCGGGCAGGGATGCCTAGAGGAGAGAGGGGGGAGCGTAGGAGAGGAGAGAGGAGGGGAGGCGCATGCGCAGTGAAGGTGTGGTTTCCGCGGGGAGGGATGCCTAGAGGAGAGAGAGGGAGAGAGGAGGTCTTTTATTTGTATTTTTTTTGAAAGGGTTTGCGCATGCGCAGTAAGGGTGGTCACGCGGCACACCACCACCGGATTAAGCTTCGCCATAAGATGCTTCACATCTAAAAATTACGTCGTCTCCCGCTAAAGGGAACCATGTGTAGATGCGAAGCAGCGGGGGGCGTACGCTTACACTGGCGGCGGCGTTGACGCTGGCGCTCATCGCGTTGTTGTGCAGGAGAGAAATCTGGGGA
Organism: Rhipicephalus appendiculatus; assembly: GCA_030522465.1. Classification (NCBI taxonomy): domain Eukaryota; kingdom Metazoa; phylum Arthropoda; class Arachnida; order Ixodida; family Ixodidae; genus Rhipicephalus; species Rhipicephalus appendiculatus. The sequence continues at coordinate 9,665 of JALIZH010017214.1, read as the reverse complement.
GGCGCAATCACGCAGTGATGGACCGGTGTTTCATACTAGAACATGCCAATCGCTGCTAATGGGCAATGAGAGACAGAAGACTCCGATTGGACACAGAGACCCGCAGTCCGCTTTTAGTTAACGCGCACGCTCCGAATTTTTATCGTTCGACAACGCACAGGAGAAATCTCCCACCGTCACAACCTTGCAGGTCAAGATCCAGTGACTATATATACGGGGTGGCCAGTGAACGGTTGTGCAGCGCGAGCAGTCGGTTTTTTAGGAGCGAAGCTCCTTAGGCCGGCACCCGTTCGCCGTTGAAGCTCCCTGGATGCGTCGCCGGCTCAAAAAAGACAATGAAACGCCGTGCGCGCTGAACGCCGAGCGGTTTAGTTCTAGCGCACCAGAAATTCGAGGTTAAATAAAAGAAATAAGCTGTGTGCACAGCTGGTTATAATGGTCGTCTCCACTTTCACCATCGTGAATTGTGAAATGACACCCAGTATTCTAGCGCAGCACGGGCGCTTTGTCTATACTCCGTTTCACAAGCTGTTGGCAGTGCAGCCAAAGGTAGAGCTCTCTCGTCCAATCAGGGCTGTATGAGCACGGCAAATAGTCCCTCAACTATCTTAGCAATCCAGCACTATTTTGCACACTACAAACGCATAAAGTGACAGTTTGGTTAGGATTGATGTTTTAAAGCGTCCAAAGTGTTTTAATAATTCGTGAAATTAACGCGGGCAGAGTCCTACCGCTGAACAATATTGGAAAAGCCGTGATCGGCGAACAAGTTGGACGACTTGAGTACACTGTAACTTGAGCCTCTTTCGATGGGTGGTGTACATCTTTTTTGAGAGAGGTGACATTCCAACTATAGCCGAGGTGTTGCAGCGTTTCGAAGAGGACGAGACGCTACTGACCGTGTCCACAACGACGATGCTGAGGATAGTGAAGCAGCTTGGCTTCAAATACAAGGAACGCTCTCGGAACGCATTAGAAGTAGGGGTGTGCGAATAGTGAAATTTCATCTCGAATCGAATTCGAATCGAATAGGCCGAATAGTGGCCGATATTGTCGAATATCGAATCGAATATCGAATACCAAATATTTTGTTGAAAATTGAAAGAAAGAACAAAGAAAGGAAATCTGCTGATGTCCTCGAGCACATAACGCGGTGAGTGACTGTCACCGAAAGACTACAAACTGTCATGCAGAAACACAAGCTGTTCCGCATGACCTGGCTTCAAACTTTCTCGCCGTGATGTTATGATTTCCTGTAGTTGAAAACAAGTGCTCACTGGGCGCCTCTATAGCAAGGATGGGAAGGTATCGCAAAGCAATTTTGGCGATACCTGCATAAAGTGCAGTTGTATGCGCTTTCCACTATTTCAAAGGAACATCCCTTCCTGGGGTCAGCAGCTCATTCAAAAATTTTTGAACCTTTTGACTATAAGGTCTGAGCTCAGCGCTGGTTATTTTTTTACGATAGTGGTTCGACAGTCTTCCAGACTGTTCTCTGGCCTTTTCTACTAGAGCCACGACGTGCGAAAATAGCATTGTCTCCTTTAACATAAACATGCGCTCACTTTTGAACCAGTATATCTGTGAAAGTTTTAATGGAAGGCCTTCTGTAACGACGTTAGCGTTAGTTTTGGCCACTCCACCCTAACCAAGTTGCACCATTAGCCTCTGCACACTTTGGATATTCGTCTAGTCGAATTATTCGAAACCTCGAATACTAGCTATTCGAAAGTCGAATCGAATTATTCGCTTCGGTAGTATTCGATTCGAATTCGAAACTCGAATATTCGCACACCCCTAATTAGAAGCGACGCACATTGTGCAATGTCGCCGCCGGTTTCTGCGGAGCTGCGACGCCAGATTCAAGTTGTGATGAGGACGATGAGATGTGAACCCTTCTAACGGGCTCATGGTGATCATTACGTGGTGCGTACATGACGGGATCATTCAGTAATGTTGCAGTGAGAGTAGCAAATATATAAAAAAAAACGTCTCATTATGTCGGAAAATAAAGCTTCGGATTGATTGCATCAATGATTCGTTGGTTAATTGACTCAATGATTCACTTATATTCATTGAATGAATGATTAAAGTAAATATTTTTTATACCCGTGGCGTAAACTTAAAAAAAAAAAAAACTCTGATGTGACGAAAGCTCATAGGAACAGGTGACAATATAATTAGACAAATTTGCCGGGCCAGTTCCTTTGGAACGGAAGTCGGCCCGCCCAAAAATAAACGAAACAGATAAAGATATTTAGATCAAGATGATGCCAAGCGCCACCTGCTACAAAATTAAAAAGCTAATTAGTATAGTACGCATTTTTCCACACAGGCGGGGCCACTTGTCAGATTCTCGGAAGCGACATTCGCGTAGGAACACAATTATGTAGTGCGCTCTGTCATGATTGGCTCAGGGCACCCGTACCTTCCACAGTACTGCCAACAGCTTGTGAAACGGAGTATAAAGCCGTGTTCAGACTACGTGCGCAACGTACACATCCTTGGTAAGGATCGTAAGCGTCAGCGCAAGCAACGTAATGAGCATGTTCAGACGTTGTTGGATTTAGCGTAAAGTACGTAACGTAAGGGACGTAAATGTTGCCGGGCCCGCGACTTTTACAACTACAGATGCGACCGTTACGTACGACCAATGGGCAAAGCAGTTTCGGTTTTCACTTTCAGTTCGCGGAGCTTCCGGCCTTTCCAGGTTCTGCGTCTTCGTGCGCGTCTTGAAAGCCATGCAGCAGCGTGTGTGTGCAGTTGGTTTGCGAGACTAGAGGGCAGACGCGACGGGCGGTTATGAGAGCCCTCGTGGCGTCTCCCGTTTAGCTCAACTAGCCCAGCCATGGCCACGGTGTAAGATATAATATTGCCACGCGCGTTTCTTATTTTCACTTTGCTCTATTCGGTTTTCGCCCTCAAAGGCTGTCAGCAATGCTCAGCGCAAACCGCGCCTCATTGTTCTAGAAACTTCGCGATCATTGTAGATCGTTTTGTTAAGATTGCGCGCAAGACGCGACCACTCGAGATTATTCCAGAGCGTACGCGATGACCAGTGATAAGGCTAGAATGTTCGACGCGTGATGCATAAAAGCCGGCGCGCTCCAACGATGTTCAGTTGATCGACGTCCGACGCTCTGCTCGCCGCTATCAGTGCCAGCGTGTATTGCTGTAATCTTACTTTCTGTTTACCGGCCACAAGTACGGCCTAATAAACAGTTTCATCTTGGACACGTCGCCTGCTGCCTTCGTCGACGTCACACCCACGTGACATCTGGTGGAGGTGCTGCTTCGTTCATGTACCGGACACCCCCGTCAAGCCGTGAACCCAGCCCCACTCGCGAGGGAGACGTCGACACCAACCACGACCAGCGAGTTAGCCGTAGGCAGCAAGGTCTACATCCGGAGTACGGTCCTCTACCTGACAAGACTCGGAAGACCAAGGCCATGATCTCGACTGCGGCAACGATGACCGCCGCTGCGCCACAGCCAGCGATCGTAATGCAGCAGCCAAGGGAGCCACCGACTTTCCGTGGATCATCGTTTGAAGACCCTGAGACCTGGCTGGAGACCTACACCCTAGTGGCCACCCTAAACCACTGGGACCGGGAAGAAAAGCTGCGTCGCGTCTACTTCTACCTGGAAGACGCGGCAAGGACCTGGTTCGAGAATCGGGAGTCTGCGCTTCAAACCTGGGATCTTTTCCGCGGCACATTCCTGGACACGTTCAGGAGCATCGCCCGCAAGGAAAGAGCCTCGACGTTGCTGGAGACGAGGGTGCAACTCCCGAACGAAAGAGTGGCCATCTTCGCTGAAGAATTGACGCGACTCTTCCGACACGCTGACCCCGACATGCCCGAGGAGAAGAAAGTCCGTTTTCTCATGCGAGGAGTCAAGCAAGAACTCTTCGCCGGGATGATGCGGAACCCACCAAAGACCGTCCAGGAATTCTTGTCGGAAGCAACAGCGATCGAGAAGACGCTGGAAATGCGAACCCGCCAGTACGATCGCCGAACGATGCAAGACAGCCCAGGAGTTCATGCTCTCGGCTCCGACGACCTGCGCGAAACGATACGAGTGATCGTGCTCGAGGAACTGCGCAAGCTGTTACCCTCATCAATGCCGCAAGTGGACTCGATCGCCGACATCGTTCGCGAAGAGATCCAGCAGTCGATCTGCACCCCCCAACCGCCACAGCCGCAAGCCATGAGCTACGCTGCTGCCGCCCGACGCTACGCTCCGCCTCCACGTCCACGTCTGGAGGCCGCACCACCCCATTTCCGCCGCCAGACACCGCCGTCCCCACGACCGACGCCATACCGCTCACCTGCCAGCGAGCACTACGCCCCAAGAAAAACCGACATCTGGCGAGCCCCTGACAACCGCCCGCTCTGCTACCACTGCGGGGAAGCTGGACATACCTACCGCCGCTGCCAGTACCGCCAGATGGGCCTACGCGGCTTCGCCGTCAACGCACCGCCCCCACAGCACGGCGAGCGCCCACGCGACATCGCCGACTACTTGACCACCACTGAGCGGGCACCTCGACGTTCATCGCGTTCGCCATCGCCTGGACCCTACCGGTCCCCTAATCGACGACAGCAGTACAGCAGCCTCAACCGGGGCCGTTCCGTGAGCCCATATCCGGAAAACTAAGGGCAACAACCGATGGAGGTGCGGTTGCTGTACGACGAACTACCGAAGACCCTCCGCCGACGCCGACGACGACGCCGCGACGATACCTGAAGAACAAAGCAAGAGAGAGCCCTGAAGCCGAAACTTCGCGGCCGGAAGACCTGACGACGCCACGTGGAAGCAGCGGAGCAAACCGCCGCAGCCGTGATCCGACGCCGCGACCCAACCGTAACGCACGACGACGAACCAGCGACCTCGACGTAATATTCGACGGCCACAACGTCACCGCTCTCGTCGACACTGGAGCGGACTATTCCGTCGTCAGTGGGCCTTTCGCGACGAAGTTGAAGAAAGTGAAGACTGCTTGGCAAGGCCCTGAAATCCGGACCGCTGGGGGTCATCTAATAACGCCGGCCGGTGTTTGCACAGCAAGAGTCACCATCAATAACCGGACTTATCCCGCCAGCTTTCTAATCCTACAGCACTGTTCCAGGGATGTGATACTTGGGATGGACTTCCTATGCAAACACGGCGCCGTCATCGACCTAAGGTCTGAGTCGATAACACTAACCTCGCAAAAAGCGCTGCCTACCCAGACGACGCCAGGGATCCATGCATTGAACGTGATAGAAGAGCACGTCACCGTTCCGCCTCTCTCCAGCGTCATCATTTCCGTCGGCACCGAAAAACCCGCAGATTTCGAAGGCGTTATCGAGGGTGCACAGCACCTGCTTGTAAACCGTCATATTTGCGTCGCACGAGGCGTCGCCGAGTTGCGTGAAGGGAAAGCAACAGTGATGCTTACGAACTTCAGCAACGAATACAAGCACGTGAGCAAAGGCACGACGGTCGCCTACATCGAAGAAATTGTGGAAGCCAGCAACGCTCTCGCCCTCGCCGAGCCTACCGAACATGCTACGACGAACCAAGCCCATGAACTAGCTTTCCACATCAATCCGAGCCTTCCGACGCATAAACAAGAACAGCTCAAAACCCTGCTGTTCCAATACAGGGACTGCTTTTCGTCGTCGTCAAGACTTCGACAGACCCCAGTCGCACAACACCGCATCATAACAGAGGAAAGTGCCAGGCCACTACGTCAGAGCCCGTACAGAGTTTCGACGCGAGAACGCGAGGCCATAAAGAAACAAGTCGACGAAATGCTACGCGACGACATCATCCAGCCTTCAAAGAGCCCGTGGGCGTCACCCGTGGTGTTAGTGAAGAAAAAGGACGGAACCCTACGCTTCTGCGTCGACTATCGCCGCCTGAACAAAATAACGAAGAAGGACGTGTACCCTCTCCCACGGATTGAGGACACCCTGGATCGATTTCACAACGCGAGGTACTTTTCGTCGATGGACCTCAAGACCGGCTATTGGCAAATTGAAGTCGACGAGAGAGACCGAGAGAAGACCGCGTTTATAACACCAGACGGACTCTTCGAGTTCAAGGTCATGCCCTTCGGTCTTTGCTCGGCGCCTGCGACTTTCCAACGGGTTATGGATACAGTACTGGCAGGATTGAAGTGGCAGACTTGCCTGGTGTACCTGGACGACGTCATTGTGTTTGCTTCAAACTTCGACGAACACCTCCGGCGACTTGCCGCAGTACTTCAAGCAATCAAGACCTCCGGCCTCACCTTGAAGCCTGAAAAGTGCCGCTTCGCATACGAGGAGCTCTTGTTCTTGGGTCACGTGATCAGCAAGTCCGGAGTACGCCCTGACCCTCAGAAGACAGCCGCCATCGCTACATTCCCGCCACCCGCCGACAAGAAGGCCGTCCGTCGATTTCTTCGCCTGTGCGCCTATTACAGGCGGTTCGTCAAAAATTTTGCCCGCATCGCCGAGCCACTCACTAACCTGACCAGAGCCGACGTCGAGTTCAAGTGGCAAACGCCGCAAGAGGAAGCATTTCAAGAACTAAAACGACGCCTGCAAACGCCTCCGTTACTTGCGCATTTCGACGAACACGCCGAAACAGAAGTGCACACCGACGCAAGCAGCGTGGGACTCGGCGCCGTCCTTGTGCAGAGGACGCACGGACTGGAGAGGGTCATCAGTTATGCTAGCCGGTCGCTATCGAGGGCAGAGGCCAACTATTCCACAACAGAAAAGGAGTGCCTCGCCATCATCTGGGCTACGTCAAAGTTTCGCCCCTATCTCTACGGGAGGCCCTTCAAAGTCGTGAGCGACCACCACGCCTTGTGTTGGCTAGCTAACTTGAAGGACCCTTCAGGTCGTCTCGCAAGATGGAGTCTAAGACTTCAAGAATTCGACATTACCGTCGTTTACAAGTCCGGACGAAAGCACTCTGACGCCGACTGCCTGTATCGCGCCCCCCGTCGAGCCGCCACCCCAGGAAGACCAGGACGACGACTACTTCTTGGGAGCCTTAAGCGCTGATGAATTCTCCGAACGACAGCGAACCGATCCGGAACTCAGGGGCCTTGTGGCATACCTCGAGGGCAAGGCCACCGTTGTTCCAAAGGTGTTCAGACGAGGACTGGAATCGTTTTTCTTGCGGAACGGCGTTCTCCTAAAGAAAAACTTCTCGCCACTTCGGGCCAACTACCTCCTCGTAGTACCTTCCGCGTTACGTCCAGAAGTTCTGGACGCTCTCCATGACGACCCGACTGCTGGACACCTTGGACTTTCCCGCACGCTAGCGAGGATACAAGAAAGGTATTACTGGCCTCGCCTCACTGCCGACGTCACCCACTACGTAAAGACTTGCCGAGATTGTCAGCGACGGAAGACACCTCCGACTAGGCCAGCTGGACTTCTGCAGCCCATCGAGCCACCTCGCCGGCCGTTCCAACAAATCGGCATGGCCTTACCGGGGCCCTTCCCGACGTCGAATTCCGGAAATAAATGGATCGTCGTAGCTACTGACTACCTCACCCGCTACGCCGAGACGAGGGCCCTGCCCAAAGGCAGCGCCGCCGAGGTAGCAAAGTTCTTCGTCGAGAACATCGTCCTGCGTCATGGCGCCCCAGAGGTCCTCATTACTGACAGAGGTACGGCCTTTACCGCGGACCTAACTCAGGCGATCTTGGGATACAGCCACACAAGCCACCGCCGGACCACCGCGTACCACCCACAGACCAACGGCCTGACCGAGCGTCTAAATAAGACCATTGCCGACATGCTGGCCATGTACGTCGACGTCGAACACAAGACGTGGGACGCCATCCTTCCGTACGTGACCTTCGCGTACAACACGGCCGTACAAGAAACGACGCAGTTGACGCCATACAAGTTGGTCTACGGACGGAGCCCGGCAACGACGCTCGACGCCATGTTACCAAACGTGACCGACGAGGAAAACATCGACGTGACCACCTACCTACAGCGCGCCGAAGAAGCACGACAGCTCGCCCGCCTACGGATCAAAAACCAGCAGAGGACTGACAGTCGCCGCTACAACCTTAGACGACGCCACACGGAATACCAACCCGGTGACCGTGTATGGGTGTGGACGCCAATACGCCGACGGGGACTCAGTGAGAAGCTTCTTCGACGATACTTTGGACCGTACAGGGTACTTCGACGCCTCGGCGCACTCGACTACGAGGTTGTCCCTGACGGCATTACGAACTCTCAGCGGCGCCGTGCGCGACCTGAAGTCGTCCATGTCGTGCGCCTGAAACCATATTACGCGCATTAGTGAATTTGAGGACTGTACTTTTTGCTTTATTATTGTACTTTCTTTATTGCTGTTATTTATTGTTGCATGCATTGGCCACCTCCCCCCCCGTGTTCTGTTTTAAGCATCGGGACGATGCTTTTTCAGAGGGGGGGCATTGCCACGCGCGTTTCTTATTTTCACTTTGCTCTACTCGGTTTTCGCCCTCAAAGGCTGTCAGCAATGCTCAGCGCAAACCGCGCCTCATTGTTCTAGAAACTTCGCGATCATTGTAGATCGTTTTGTTAAGATTGCGCGCAAGACGCGACCACTCGAGATTATTCCAGAGCGTACGCGATGACCAGTGATAAGGCTAGAATGTTCGACGCGTGATGCATAAAAGCCGGCGCGCTCCAACGATGTTCAGTTGATCGACGGCCGACGCTCTGCTCGCCGCTATCAGTGCCAGCGTGTATTGCTGTAATCTTACTTTCTGTTTACCGGCCACAAGTACGGCCTAATAAACAGTTTCATCTTGGACACGTCGCCTGCTGCCTTCGTCGACGTCACACCCACGTGACAATATCTTACACTGTGGCCATGGCCAAACACGCGAACCTTGCTGGGTTGCAACAATTGTAGCGAGGACGCGACGCGCATTCAGTGTGGTGATTGGCGCGTCGTAAAAACGTATCGTACCGGAAAGATCAATGTGAACATGAACATAGGTGGTCGCTAGCTTCACAATCGGACGATACAGCTGTTACGCGATACGACATTTATGAAAGATGCGACTGCAGTCTGAACGTGGCTTGAAGTAGCAGTGGACGCTGTTCCTTCACGGCGCCGGCGCAACAACAACAAAAAAATAAAAAAGAAACGGCACGAGGTGCAAAACGCTCGCGGCGTTCGGCGCGCGTTGCGCAAAAACCAAGATGCGTGGCGCAAAAACAGTTCGCGTTTATAAACGACAATAAAATTTACCGAAAACCATGTTTGTATATATATATATATATATATATATATATATATATATATATATATATATATATATAATAAGGACCCACTTGACATTAATTAGGGCTCCTCACAGAATATGGATAGTCGTCCTCAGAAACGTAAACGTGAATATGATGAAGATGATAAGCAGCTTGGCAAGGATGCGGAACGCAAAGCCAGAGCAGCGGCAGCAAGATGAGCCCCGCAACAGGTTCCTGCGGTTAAAGCACGACGAGCGGAGCTACAAAGGTTACGCCGACAGGATCCTACCGTACGTGCTTGAGCGGCCGAATCTAAGCGCGGACGCCGCCAACCGTTTCAAAATGTACATAGTCGTTAACTCGCTAGCAGACGCTTCCTGCGTCGGCGTTGCGAGGCGAGATAGGGGGGAGCGTAGGAGA